>CAAKMY010113956.1:20376-32884 GCA_901111285.1 Corrigiola litoralis | reverse complement strand
TAATTAAATAATGAAATTAGGGTTTGTTGATTATTTTAATTAAATTTAGGGTTTCTGTGTGTAATTAAAAATTGGGGCTTTTCTTAATGTTGAGTTAATTTGTTGTTTGAATTAGGATCCATCTCGAGATTAGGGTATATATCTTTAAATGGGGATTTTTTTAATTTAGGGCTTTTTATAGGGTAATTAACAATTAAGTTTTTGTCATAAGTTAATCTAATTAATTGATTTATATTTGTTAGATGGCCACTCCCAATCCATGGTTGCCACCCCTTTCTAAGGTGCCAAAGAAAAGACAAGTAGCCTATTTCACAGATGTAGAAGGCTCTCAAATATTGAATGTGACTCACTTCTAATTTATTCATGATTATTTTTGCTATTGGTCCTTTTTTTATTATTGGTCCTGTTTATATTATTTTTTTGCTATTGAATGTAGACCATGTCAAGCCAAGAGACCGTTGCAGATCAACTTACAATGTCAACCCAATCAAATCAAATATAAGGTACAAAATCCCTTCTCAATACATGGAGTGTTGTTGCTGTACTTGTAGTGTTTTGGTTAAAAAAAAATTTGGTAATTTGGGTGGAAATTTGATTTAGGATGCTGATGCTTTGATCACATTACGGATGATTGGATGGGATGCTGGAGAATTTTTTGATGTAGATTTTGCAAGTTTTTAGATGGTTCAGTGCTGCTGTGTGAAAGGATGAGGGCAATTAGTTACATTTTGGCGCGCAATTCATATTTGCTTTGTAAATGGACAGTTATTTAACTGTCAAATGGACAGTTGTTTTTCCCAAACTTCGATACCTTTAAATATGAAACTACAATACCCAAAAATGGGTTTTTTGCTCCTTTTTTGTGAATTGCTAACGGAAGTTAAGAGCAATACTCGATTTGTTACTTTTGAAAACACAATACCTGATTTGTTATTTTTGGCAAACCACAATACCCACTTCAACGCTTAACTCACTTGATTTGCTAGTAATTGAAAACCAATTAGCTTGAGCTAAACATCACAGAAATATGTATTTTTGCATCATGATATTACAAATTTTTAATATGTTAATTACCTGCATGCTCCTGGTAATCAAAATATCAGGATAACGGTAGCCTTGTCTTGCACGGTATGGCGATAGCATATATTAGCATCACCTTAAGGCCTCACATAGTGGCACACTCACATAGATCAAAAGGTGCTTAACTACTGATGTATACGAAGTACTTCGTAGATGTTACTGTGGATATATATGATGATGGTCCTTCAACCAATTTAATGCAGCTTTTAACTGATCCTTCCCCATATCACAATCAAAAATTTCACGGTGACATTTGCCTAATTAGCCACTTTGATACATCAATACCTACTGAACTTTTCTCTAATCCTGTACAACTGTACATTCAACTCAGCTTACACTATACTAAGCGCTAATCTAGCTAGCTTGAATGTTAATTCATAGTTATCTCAAAGCAACATCATTCTCGTCGATGATAGGCTTGAAAATGCGTTGTCCAGTCGCTAATATACGCTTGGGATCAAACTCCATCTTCATCTTATAAAAACGGTCCCATTTATCGCCAAAATGATCCATCCATTCCCGTTCTGTGGTGTAGTGAGGCAAGTACTGCTTAATACCGATTTTCGCCTCCTCACAGAACTTCAGAATTCTTCGGTTCTGATTAGTAAGATACTCTAGGCTTTGTGTCTCCTCGCCATCTTCCAGGGCCGTTCTAAGCAAAGCTACCAAGTAAAAGACCTCCTCATTTGGTGTAACCGTTGAAGTCCTATCGTCCCACCTACATAACACAAGGTAATAACCTTGATTAGAACGATAAAGCTTGTTTCTCTGTACTCTTAAGCGGTAACACAACAAGACTTAACAATTTACATCCGAAATTGATTAGAATTTCCAAAACAGCAAACCAGTGAGGGGAGGGGGACCCAAAAAGGGTGGGGTGAAGGGTTGTTGGAAGCAATGCTACCAAACAAGGGGCTATTGTCTCTGAAACTATTGCATGTAAAAAGAAAAGAAGACAGTCCCTTTCAGTGGGTTATATGAAGATCTTCTGACAAAAGAATCTTCCCACTTGTAGGAACAGTATTTGGCCTTTCTGATGTTGGGTTTCTATCAACAAAAAGGCACCACTTTTGTCATCCTACCTGGCACTTGTTGGACATACTACTTCAGTTAAGCTTCCACTAATAAGGATTTGGGCCTCTCCTTTTGCTCCTTACAATATGTCAAGTACTCAAGTGCAGTTTTGTGTTCATAATCATTGATTTAAATCTGCATACTTATTTGTAGGACACAACTCTGTCAATCTGTCATATATTAATTTATACAGCTGGAGATCGTTGGTTTAGGATCAAGGATTAAGCAGAATGAGGTCCACTGAAAGTTTGAAACTATAATAAGCATCTCCTATTTTCCTATCTATTTTTTCTTGGTTACAATTTGGGAGGTGTGGAGTTGAAAGCCACAAAAAAATGTCTTGTAGCTAAAACCATACTCCGTATGGACTATGGAGGGTGGAGAGGAGTGACTGGTGGGAGGCTTGGAGCTAAGGTTAGAAATTATGATTGAACTAAGAAAGATGGCATAATGGGACACATGTAAAGCAACCATTGTCATGAACTCATGATGACAACATTTATTCCCCAATCATGTACTCATATACCCATAGAGGCCATAGTAGTTACTTCATAGTAGTACTTTAGTAATTTAAATGCATCCATAGGGCAGAGACACACCATGCAACTCATGTCAATCTAGTGTAAGCTAACCCAAGCATGACTTCATGATGAGTAACAATATGCTTCCAATAATTCCATGCATGCAATTTGCAAACCACTAATGGGAAAAAGAAGGCTTACTTATTTTTGTTCATGGGGTATATGAGAATGGGCCCACTGGTCTTATTGCCTAAAATGCCCTTGAAAACGCCCTCGTCAAAGTCGGCAATCTTTGATTTAGGAACAAACAGGTTTAGCCAAGGATGTGGTACCTCCCACAAGCCCTTTGACCGGAGCTTTAACTCTGCCTTGTGAACCCGGTCCAGGAAATCAACATAGGGAAGATCTGTTGTGAATACTGATGCTGGTATAAATTCTAGTTTCTTCAACAATGCATCAATTTCCTGTCCACGAGTAAAGGCATGCATACTAATTAATTCATCTGTACATTATGTACCAAAGTTACAATAAGTTATTAGAAAGACGTCACCAATTATGAGCTCCATTACGAAACAACAGAATCATGTATTATACGCATAATAATCAAAGCAAGAACTCAAAAGCTGCTACCAAACAGCTTCTTTTGTCAGGATAAGTTTGATTCTTTCCAACTAATATACTCCTACTTTATTAACATACTATATGTGCTAGGACTGACTGACTGACTAACTAGATTGGAATAATCTGGCAGGTGGGCTGCTTAGATTTTGTAACGAATTATGTAAGCATTACTGAATTGTTTAGTTAATAAAGAAAAGAAGCTTCTCCTCCATCTTTAGGATAAGGGGTTTTTTTTGTTTCCTTTTACTTGTTTTATTGCATTACTATCAATCACTGAAGCACATCTATACCAAAAACAACATGGAATTCATGTCTGCTTAACGACGATAACTACAACGTTCCTCTCGTGGCCAACTAAAAATGAATACAACTTTACCTCTAACTACCCAAAAGCGTTAGTTACAAACACAAGTATTGAGACAATGAAGGTCCATGTAGGAGGAAATTTGAAAATAATTTGGCTAAAGGGGCATGTTGGGAGAAAGTTAGAAGAATATTTTGCGTGGATACAGCAACATAATTAGAATTCCGTCTATGTCAGTTGAAAAAACAAATATTAAAGTAATCAGGGTATGGAGTAAAAATCTTTCTAAATATGTGACTGTGGGTATCCATTCACATGCATACAGCAAATGCAGAGATGAAATGGAAGAAAAAGGAACAAGGAATCTCATGAAAAATGGTGATTTTAGCTAGATTAGACATAACTTTAAGCTTTACTTTAGTAAATGTATTTAGATAAATTAACTTATAATCTCGATGTATGGACTTCAAGCACTTTCAAATTTCGATCATGTGAAACAAAGTACACTAACAAAAAAGGAAACAGATTCAACTTCTAATTTTACAAACAGATTCTCCAAGCTTTTCCTCTTTTGACTCGCAACCTCAAGTGTTTGAGTACACGTTACTAGTTAGCTCCATTATGATCCTAAGCACAAACCATCGTAATAGAACAACAGCCGTATTGTTTAGACTAGAAATATCATTAAACTACAAAAGCAGCCTAACTAAGCTTCTCAAAAAAGTTAACTAACATAACCCAACATGGCAATTAGACCGAACATTCACACTTGATTGATAAGATCCCTTATCTAAACCCATGCACATTATTTGACCAGTGTCACATGTTGCCCTAGTAGCATACACCATGTCATCCAATCAAATCAATTAAGTAACCAACCAACCAAAATCACTATAACAAACATAATTACCGATATTGATAAGTATGATAACATGCGAACAACTTTATCAAATGAACTAGCTACGACAACTTTACCGGTTAAGCTAACTAATGACGGTTAAGTACCTTATCGACGGAATCAATAGCGGAATCAACGTAATTCTTCGTGATCTCCAAGCAATACAAAACACCCTCATTATTAGCAGAGCCAAGGGATGAGATTTTGACGGGGTTCCTTGGGGAGAAAAAGGAAGATCTCCAATTATTTATCAACCCTTCATCCACAATAACAAATCCCTCCACGTAGTCGAATTTTTGGCTACTTGGCTTGTCATGCAACGATATTAAGTATTCTTGGTCCTTTGTGAAGGCAGTAAAATTAGAGTACAATACTCTTATCCACCTGACCTGCATAATTTCCATAAAAAAATCTTAATTAGTTACAGTAACTCTGTAACACAGTAGTTTAAAAATAATTCAAACAAAAAAGCTAGCTTTGATACGACATTTGATTGCAATGCGTTCATCTTTCGGTGGTGTCGTCCTGATGTCTGGCTTTTGGGGAGAAATTGTCACTCAACTAGCTTAACTACACTTGGCAATAGTATAACCCATTTTTGGGTAACAAATGGTGTCCCACATTCATAGTGTTTATGTTCCTGCCCCCCTTTCATGTTGTGCAACTATTCATGATGTAGTACACTAGTACATGCATTTACAACCAAATTTTGGTGCAGTTAAAAAATTCTACATTCAACCAATTAGACGGGATTCGAACCCATATCATTACATATTTTGAATATGTTGATAATTAAGGGTAACTAATATTTTTTTTTTTTTTAGCGTGAAATGTGCTCACAAAGTCGCTGATAAGAATCGAATCCTAACTATACAAAGCATGAGGAAATACCCTTTGAGGAGAAGGTTCAAGGGCGATTCTAGCACGAGTGATGATCCCAAATTGTCCTAAACCTCCCAAGACTGCATGGAACAACTCTGAATTCTTTTCTTCTGAACATGTCACGAGGTCCCCTTTCCCTGTTTTTTCATACCAGAAGAAAATGTACAACAATTAACATCACCATATTGTCAAAACCATATACTCACCGTAACTTTACCCTAATATCCATGCAAAATAAAGTTCCAACTCCAACCAAAAAAAAAGCATTCGTAAAGAGAGAAAAGGTAAACGACCCCATGTGCAAAAATGTTCCTTTACGTTGTCACCAACCAGTTAACCAATCCTCTAGCCAAGATAATAATAGTAACCAAAAATTCTAACTTAGAAATTTCTTTTCCTACCATCTGATTTCCTAAAATGGTACTAGTATTTTAGATGATTACGAAACAAAGATAAAACAGACCGTATCTTAAGATAATTTGCGTAGTATTAAGGACTTACCAGTAACAACATCAAGCTCAAAAACATTTGTAATCTGAGGTCCATAATTAAAAGCTTGGCCACTAATCCCAGCATTAGACAAAGTGCCACCAACCGTCAGATACAAATAATCCGTCCACGACCTCGGCGCGAGTCCATACTCTAACGTAGACCTTAGCACATCAACCCACAGCTCCCCTCCCCACACATCAACGTACAATTCCTCCACATTCACCATGGGCCTAGCAGGCCCACCATCCCCTCTCCGGCCCATTTCCACCACCACCCCTTCGGCCGTATGCGCCTGCCCGTTAATGGAATGCCCGTGTCCGCGAGCTGACACGGGCAATCCTGGCCCCGACGTGGCCGCCTTGACCAAGTCCGCCACGTCGTATGCCGAGGCCGGGTGGAATACCGCAACGGGTTCCGCCCGGCCTAGGCGTCCGAAATCCACGGACGCTGACGCCACCTCAGCACGGTCCGTGCTGAGGTGGAGTAGCTCGGTGGGGCCTAGTGTGAGCCCCACCGTAACTATAAGTCGGTATATTGCTATAGCTGTTAGTAACAGCTTGTTTGCCATTGTGTTGAAGTAAGTACTTTTGTTTTTCTAAGTGTTGTGTTATGTAACTATGTTGTTCTGTTATGTTTTGTAGGTAATGTTTGGGGGGGAATTATATAGGGGTGGGAAAAGAAGAACAAAATCTGGTAGCTTGGGGAAACGTAAGACTGAGAACAAGGAAGTGTTTGCACTTTAAAGATTTAGTTAACGCAAAACATGCAGAGATTCTGATTTTCTTTCTCTCTATTTGGTTTTAGGCAAACGAGGAAGATGAGGTGAGAGAAAGATTTTCTGCAGAGGGTTTGTTTGTTTTCTTGGGTTATATACTAAACTCCATAGTAAATCTTTATAGATTTACTCCCTCAGACTAGAGTTGACTAAGCTAGTAGAGTTGCTTTGTTAAGAGTTGCAAAATAACAGATACATCGATTAATTTAACAAATTCATACTTTATTTGATCTGGAGTAGTGGGGAGTTTCACACTGTAAAAAGTCTTATCGTCTAATTTTAAGTTCAAAAATGATGACTTTTAAAATAATTAATTTTTGGCTTAGAAAGATCATTTCTACTTATAATGATAATGAAATCGTCTCCTATAATAGTTAGTGTTTACACTATCAATAAATATAATCAGTTCAACCCAATTTATATATAACATCAATTAAAATTAAGATTAAGACATATTTTACCTCAATTTGGAAAGACAGAAGAAGAAAAATAAGACAGTAGAAAGAGACGGGAGGACACGTGGTTGTTCACGTGCGAGCGTTGGATTGACACGTGTGATGACTGACTGAAGTGGGTCCCCAGAGTAAGAGATGGAGTGGGGTCCAGTGATGGATACGGAGGATCCGAGTGGGGACGCCAGCAGAGGAGGGCTTCACGTGGGATCACCCTTGTTTACAACTAAACACCGAAGAAGTGATGAAAGGTGCAACTTCAGTGTCATTTGGTAGAGAAATTTGCATGAAATGTTAAAGAAGAGTGTGGTCTGGAGCATATGATAAATTTTTAATGTAATGGAAGGTGATTAGTACTTGTATATGATCGTACAATGGAGTTAGTTAGGGGTATAATTCTGTCAAAGTGCCCTTTTTCATAGTTGTAAAGTCACATATTGTACATAATAATTCATTAATTAGCCAAGTTTTTTAGAGGAGTATTATGTTTTGTTTGGGTGGTTAGCTATGCATAATTAGACAAACTAAATAATTCACTAACGAAGTTGTATAACCCACTTTAGTTGTTGTACGTGGGTAGTATATAAGAATACATTTTGTTAGTTGTTCAAAATGATTCAACGTAATGTGTTGAAATTGAAATTTGTATGTGCTCAACACATCCTATCGACTAGATATTGGCTTATTGGTGAAAATTGAGGACCTATGGAAAAGAGTGTGTACCTAATCGAAGCGGACCAAATCATAATCGATTTGGACGAACCTAGAATCATCAAAATTGGTAGACCGTAAATCAGATCGGTAATTTTCAATCTGGATTTGGATTGGTTTCACCATTTCATTGAAACCAAAATTTATAAAAGATATCCACTTTACGAATGTATTATTGTTCAATATAACAATAAATAATCTTGATATTTAACGTAGTACTTAGTAGCTCAAAGTATATTTTATGTACTTAAACTTTAATAAACTAAAATCACATCAAACTTCGATCAATTTTGAATTATAACCAGGAGCGAAAATCGGAATCCACAATTTGGTGGACCAAAGACTTGATGGCAACCATCCGATCCGATTCCAATCCAACTCTCCAAAAAGAATAACCTTGCAACTTTTCTCTCTTTTATATCATACAAATTTAATTAGTTGGCTATATCTAGTCACCTTAGTCAATGTAAACTGTATTGGTTTATAAATGAACTTTGTTTATAGTTCGATTTCTTGGAGCTCATTTGTGTCCAAAGTGAAGAAAAGTATTGTTTTTGTATTGTTTTTTGCTTAATCCTTATTGGTATACTTATTACATGACAAAATGTTCTTTTTGGTTCCTGTGACTTTCCCCAACAAGGCAATTCACAGTTTCAGCCCAATGCTGTAAGCTATACCTTCACATCACATATACTCCGTATATAAGTACCATATAACTTATCTTCACGTCAAGTTTCAATTGAATTCATTTGCTTTACTTCATGCTAATCACTGGTGCATTTGTATCCATACAACTACGCACTAACGCACACTCTTAAACACAACTGCAAACAACCAAATTAACTAGAGCTAGCACAACTATATAGTTTACTATGTTAGCACATATTTAAAATATATATGCATAACTTGTTTCCTTGCCTTTTCTAATTCTATCTTTTCAATCAAATAAGCACTAAGTGGAGCTAGCTACTACTTTTTGATCCAAATATTGGCAGAGCATCATACCAAATTAACACCACATCTTGACATATAGCCAAGTTATGAAAGTGATCGACAACAATCTCAAGATCAGAATTAAACAATTCAAAGATACTTCGAACTGCTGTGTGCTCATCCATTGTATATATATAATCATCGAGAATTACATGACACAAGAAACTGATCATGACCTTCAGACAATGAATGAAATCAGAAGATCTAAGCTTAGATTACAGGTGGCCTTATTTAGTAATTGATGGGCTAATAATGCTAGTGCTAGTTCTTACGCAGTGGGTCTGTGCCCCCATATTTAGTTTAATGCCGTACCAAGGTAGTATATACTAGAAGCTTACTCTAATCACTTTGACTATTTGGCAATCGGATAATACAAAAACATGTGTTACGTGTTCTTTGCATGACTAAAAAGGAAAAGTTTGGTCCCAAAAAATAATAGTAATGCTTTGACCACAGACCACAGTTCACCAAAGTGGTGCTACCCAAACTGAAAGGGCCGACCTTGGACTTGGGAGGTTGGATGTGAACGTAACACAAAGTTGATTTTTACGAGTCTTTTCTAATTTGTACGGACTTTTTTTTAGTCTTCAATTCGCTTGCCATAGATGACTAGTGACTTGATTGACTTCCAATAATTTGCTGTAAACAACATGATGGCTTTCATGAGAAACTACAAGGAAACATAATTGTGTGGTCTTTATATGCAAATGAGATGGCTGTACTTATTAGTTGACCTAGACTTCTCTATATTGACTTCTTGTGAAATGATAACGAAGATCATGCATGTTAGATGCACACATTGCTATATGTTTTAACGTTTGTAATATACCAGCTTAAATTAGGGTTACGACATTTATGGTAGCAGGTCTTGACTTAATTTGACTACTATTCTACTTTAAAAATATTTGTCACTATTATATTTAGAGAAAAGCATTTAATTCAATCTAATACTGAAAATACTCGTGAGAAGTTATATTAAAAAGTATAAAGAGTATCACGAAAACACTTTTCATAATTAATAAATCCAAGGAACTTGTAAAACTCCATTTTTAGGTAAAACATGTTCAATTTTAATTTGTTTTCCACAAAACATGGCCTAATTAGTTTCAATTAATTATACTAAACTAGTGCTTAGATAACAACATGGAGGAGGAAAGAGTTGGAGGTAAAGCTAGAATATGAGGAGAGAAAGATGAGGCGAGATGAGGGATATAGTGAAGAAAAAATTGCGTGGTTCATTACTAATGCTCCAACATTTTATAAAGAGGTAGTTACTATACTATAAAAAAATATTAGCTATAGTAAAAAGAAAAAATATATATATCTTCATATATCCCTAACTAATCTATGTTAGTGAAATTACTAACGTCGTTTCTGGACATAAAAATAACTTTTTGGTTCGCATACATGTCTGGATATGGCAGACCGTTTGTCAAACCCAATCCAAGAACCCCTGTGATTTGACCTCTTATTCTCCTTGAAAGGTATGATTAGCCTTCACCCATGGTAGGAGCATGCTGGAAGCATTATCCAGACATCTAAATGTACACACTTTTTTTTTTTTTATCTTGCTCCCTTCAACATTATCCACCCTTCATGAGACGATAAAAGAAAATCTTTCATGACATGGAGAATATATGCATGGTGTTCTTTTTCTCCATTCCCATGAAGCTGATGCATAAGTTTGGTTTGGTGAGGGCCATATATAACATAACCACTCAATCAACTGAAATATGTACGTAGATATAGTATAGACATTGGATGAAGGATCATGCACATGGCCAGCTTTGTAACAATAATTCAAAAGACATCTATATGTGTATGAAGAAAGTGATGCCTTCTTAGTAATCCATACTAAATATGGAAAATCATCCCATTTGAAGATCAAAGAAGGAAAGAAAGATGAAGATTTGGAAAATCTTGTTTAGTGGCCCACTGTTGAAGAGTAGTGTGTCGATCATCCGGTCATGGTAAAGATGCTACTGTCTAAACTCTAAAGGTTGTCTCTCTTATGGAGTTATGGTAATAGTGATAATTTGCAATGTGCAACTGAGCTCCTACTGTTCGCAGTTGCACGAAACATAATTTGCTAGCTCTCTAATCAAGATGAACCTCATATAAGATACGGAGTATAATCATATGCCTACTCCCTTCCTCTGCCAAAATATAAACTTGTATAATGGATGTAGCATATCACTAGTGGATCTTCTAGCAATAATCTATTACCTTTCCCGATTATATCCAGCAATTTCAAGGACAAAGTCATTACATATAAATATAAATTATAAAGGCTATTAATATCAATTGGGTCTGTATGATGTTTGGTTAGTCATTATCATACGTACGAGAGAGTTTCATCCCAAAACAATTTGGTAATTTGAGGGATTACCCATTTTCAGTATTGGATCCAAGATTAGAAATTGGAGTGCAATTCTAATACATGCTTTTAATCATTTTCTACTTTTTCTACCTTTTTCTAATTTATGTACCATCTTCCTACCTTATTTGAATATTTGTACCATTTTCAAAAAAAAAAAAAATTGGGTCACAATTGCTACTCCTTGTTACCTTCTTCCTTTGCCCCTGATGTTAATATCTTACTCAATCTCTTAATATGGGACTACAATATCACACATTTCATAACAATCGCCGGTCTCCTATATGTGAGTGAATCAAATTCTCTCCCACGCATATACTTTGTATATCTTAGTACAAACAAGAACGAAGCGTTACCATTAGTGAAAGATTATAATCTACTTTGATCTTTATCATAGTTTGATTTTGCATGTTAACCTCTTCTCACAGTAACTTCGTAGTGAAAGCTGAATGTCGCTAGGATTCGTTGTTCTTATCGTATCTGGTCTCTTTCTTCTATCCTAAAGTTGTGAGCTTATCTTGCTAAATTATGGTAAACTTTAGTTGAATTCATATTTAGAGGAACTTCACAATAAACCAAATTATTTAGATTAAATTAATATAGGTGGAAATGAGATTGGTGGTAGTTATGGACGAGCAAGAAGACAATACAAGGAATTTAGAGGGCAGAGGAGATAGATTGTGTCTACTAGAAGGGGCTGACTAGACCAATAACGAGTTGCTAGATTAGTGATAGATGATGATTGTTTATAGTACTCCGTAGTAGTTAGCGAACTTCGTTTGCAACTTGAAAGAGGAGAACCAACTTAGGAGAGGTGGTAATAAGATATTTTTGGTTTGAGTAAATATGCCCCTCTTGTGTCTATTAAATTTAATGGGCTTTTGAACGTAAGTTTCTAATAGCCTAGCGTATACAAAAACACAAATAAAAACTGTTACTCCCATCTCCATTCCGAGTAAAATAATTGGTAAAAATTCCAACCTTACTATATCTATATTTGAAAATAAGGATACTAAAAAGGATATAGTGACTCTTTTAACAAATTATGTGGGAATTGCATCCATTCAACCAAACAAACTACAAGAATTACAATCATGGAAATCGCAAATTCCTATGTGTCAATCAAACATAATAAAGCCAATTCACATAAAATTTAGGGATATTTTACATGGTAAGCCTCTATTTTTCACTTTTCCACGCGGTCACTATGGCCCTTTTTGTTTTCTACATGGTCACTCCCAATTTCAGTCTGTTAAATCTTAATAAGCCTTCCATTATGTTATCGACCAATATATACCGATTTAAGTACTAATGTGGGTGTTGAAGTT
>CAAKMY010113956.1:5018-20331 GCA_901111285.1 Corrigiola litoralis | reverse complement strand
ATTTTGGTACTAAAAGGGGTAATAAGACCCTCTTATCCCTTGTTAACAAATAAAAGATAAAACAAAACCGAACACACACACATTTCTTCTCCGGTGGTGGTTTTGGGTTGGGTGAGGATGGACGATAGCTTTTGTCATGGTAGGGGACAGAGGTTGGCCGAGTGAGGTGGTTATGGGCTAAGAATGGTAATGGGTGAGTGATATACTTAACGGAAAGGCTTATAAAAATAGAAATGAGTAAAATTGGGGGTTACTATGTAGAATAAAAAAAGGACCATAGTGACCGCATGGAAAAGTGAAAAACAAAGGCTTACCATGTAGAATATCCCTAAAATTTATAAAGGAATTAAATTCTAATCAATTGTTATTTTCTACATAATTTCAATTCCTATGTGAGTCAGAAGACCAATAATCCTTTTCATTTCGCACAATGGAAATTTTTACGTAAGCAATTTCCATCATCGGACGCTTTTCATCTGCTTCACAGTCCCTTGGATGGAAGGCCAAACAACTTAGACACATGAAAGATAGTAAATGTAGTATAAATTACTAGTGCAAGTCTACGATAACAAGAATAATGCTCTTACTTTAAGCACCTTTTTAGAACCTCCTAATGCCTGACCACAGTAAGTTTTGTGTAGTACACTAGAGGCCTTGTAGTACGTAGTACGTTAACTATGAGCTTTTTTAACAGAAAAAATTGGATTAAAAAGAAATGGGATTCCAATTGGCCACCTGTTTCTACGGCTTTACCTTACTAAAGGGGTTTGCTTTTGATATTTGCTTCTCGTCGAGGACATCTAAGAGTAACATCACAAAGTGGGGGTGTTTCTACTGTATGTTGTTCAGTTTTCTTAAGTAAACGCACCTAATATACCTTTACAGCAGATCTTATTGACATCCAATTTCCTTTTGTTAATCCATCATTTTGTCTTGCTTTTTTCAGTTTAGAAAGTAATAAAAGTAAACAAAGGAGCACAATGCACATGGACCTGCGTAATTGTAATCTTGCATGGCAAAAGCAAAGTTTGTAAGAGAGACACAGCCAACTTTTGTGTTTGGTCGATATATACTACTAGTATATGGGACGAGAAGGCGAATCCGCATCTTTTTCCCCATTATTATGACACCCGTTTATTCCTTGGCTTTGTTTCTTAGAATAGATTCTTCTTCTTCTTCCCTTTCATACTTTTCTCGTTTTCTTAACTCCAATTATTGGTTTTTTTAATTTAAAATCGTTAGTCCCTTGACCCTTAATTATGTCCACGGCTCCACGGAATGGATTAGTTTGAAGGAAAATAAATTTTTTATGTCTATTTTAAGTTAAAAATAAGACCGTTTTAAGATGAATACTTTGTTTAAGATGGTTACTTCTTTACAATGTTGATAAAAAGATGGGTATATTTTTTTTTATATTATAACTATGTATTTGTTAAGTTATAAGATATTCCGTATCGAGTTACATAATGTGTACTTTTTTTTGTTGATGTTGATTGCTGCTACTAGCCCTTGAACCTTTGACCTGGGGCTTTAAAGTTCACTACAAAGCCACCTGAGCCAAATGAGAGATAATCTTAAGAATTCGGACAAAATATAACAAAGAAACTATTGCTATTCAGAATACCAGAGTACAAGATATTTAATCTGAAAATTAAATTAGAACTACTTGTGAAATTTAGCCACAATTTTTTTTTCTTTTTTGGATGATGTGGGAACCCGCAGCCGCTATTTTTGGTGTGCACTGGGTAAATCCCCAGGTATGTACAATAGACTGCAAACCACGCTCACCATGTTAGCCGCACTGTTACCAGTGTAACAGGCTCTAACTCAAGTGTCATATGTGCCAAGCAAATATTCCTCTCAAAGTAGCCTCTGAAAGGGTTTGAACCTGATCCCACCTTAACCAGTTGAACCAACGTACATGGACATTTAGCCACAAATTTCGTGTTCATGGTGATTGGTGATTTGTAACAGAGTATGCAAAACCAATTGACATGTAAATACAAGGAAAATTTATTGAAGCTGCAAGACACAATGTCTGGGACAGAGAAGTACATGTAACTATATGTAAGTTATGGTCTTTGTTTAAGTTCGTTTGCCGAGTGAGACAATCATATACATACACACTTAGGGTTAACGATCAAGTCCTGGTGTGGGGTTCCACCATCATATATAGGTGGATAAGTAGAAAAATCTTTCAATATCAAAAATCTAGAGCTCACCTCAAGTTGCAATGACAAACCTCAGAAGAATCTAGGCCTCACTCAGTTTATTACTTGCATGTATTTTTTCCCCCTTCAAATAAAATGATGGAATGGTCAGATTAAAGCAAAGTAGTCCAAATGTTTTGTCAAAGAAAGTCAGGAACACATTCATACTTAGAAGATGGAATGCAAGTCAAAGTGGTCGTGAATGAATAGATAGCTAACCTAATCCTGTGTAATTCCATGTAAGTCCGAGTGACAACTGTAATATGTTCACTATTTGCATGGCCACATCAAATGCAACAAATTCAGTAGGTGGGTCTGATATTTTTTGTACGCACACCAGATGCATTCCAGCGAACCATAAGCTAAGGTTTACATGGCTATGAGTACTGTATTTCTGATTAGTACGTGAATCTAAGTTTTGGAACTAGTAAAATTACTCCTCAAAAAAAAAAAAAAAGGGTCTTCAATAAGTACGTACAGTCACAGTTTGCCACTTTGATACTTGTGTAATTTCAAATTACTCGTTACCCTCAACAGCGGCTGATGCGTAAATGATCCAATGCATTATATTGCTAGTTTAATTATAAAGAGCAATTTAGTCACAGTTGATCATGAAGTAGCTAGCATACATTACTCACCACATTAGACATCAATACTTCTCTAACCCATATAAATATTTCAGGAACATTCCATGATATAAATGATCGGATCGACGGATCGTGCTTCTACTAGCTAGCTAACTAGCTAGTGAATACAACGCCAGACACAGGCCGGGTACAATCTGAAGCATATCTCAAAAATGAGACACTCTCAACATGTAGAGATGGTGACAACACGAGTCTTTCGATCGGCCCCAAGTCATTAAGTGAAAGACAATCAAGAATTAAAGGATATAGTAGCTAGTAGATTGGATTAGGCTGTCTTAGTGTACGTACCATTGTGCACCTTCTTACACTTGTAAAGGCGTAAAGTTTATATACTTACGGAGTATATATTAAATGGGTAAATATAAGCCTAGCTACCTCTTGGTTTATTGCAAAGAAAAAGTAGTATTCATAATACACACCTATAATTGATCATACCCATGGGTGTAGCATGGAGTAGCAAACACTATCCTCAAAAATTTTTAAAAATTGATAGAAATTTACAGCAATAGTATTATTAAATTCGCTATTCTTATTTTAAAATTTTGGATCCACCAGACCACCACTATTATACCTAATATATAAGGCTATCATGGCTACTGTTCACCATTTTCATTGATAACAATGCTACTAGCCTACTACGCTCTTTTTGGCTTAATTTTCTTGTTAGAGATGAATTATAATTCTAACGCATGAATATCGAATGGGCCGCGATGGTGACCGATAATTAATCTGTTTCCAATGGATCACAGAAATCCTGGTCCGTAAACTAAGGTCTTCCATCATGGTCAAGTACATAAGCTCAACTCTCGATCTCCCGTCCCCACTTTATGAACAAGCTAACAATTTGGTCAAGCACACAAAAATACTCGATAAGATTAGTATGAACGTAAACTCTCCTTATTGAATCTTGCACACATAGTCAGATTTTGCAGTAGCAAAACGTGTCCTTTTATTTATATAGAATTTTATTTCATTTTCATTTTAATATTTGTACTTCATTCCAGAAATTAAAAATAGTAATAACCAAAATGTTGTAATCCCTCCGACAAAAACAATTACCGTTTATTTCGAAAAGAGTCCTTAACCATCAATTTAGTACGTAGTACCAAATTACTTCTTCAAGAATTATAAAAGATATATCATTAGATTCACATCAAAAAATACTTTCATAACATAAAATTTATATTAAAAGATATTAGGAAGTCAAAGAATCTCTTACAAATCCATGTTAAGGAAATGTAGAGGGAGTAGATACCAACTTCCCTCCGTCTCACCAAGCAAATTGTAAACCATAGGAATTATATCTACGACAAAATTTGTTAGATAGCTAGAGTTTAATTCTACATCCTGGAATCTTACTGGATAAAGAAACGAAGTCTTACGGAGTAGAAAAATCTAAGGTCTTACCAATATGTTTGACAATTCTAATTCCGTAACCATGGAAAATAAACAGATCGACTTCAACTACGTCGAGAGTTCAATTCTATTTCATTTGTATTTGGAGTATGCTATAGCGAAAGGGAGAAGGGAGATAACAGAGACCAACCACCCTCTCACATAATTATTGACTCTTGAAATTAGAAAGGTTTCTAAAAGCTCTCGTGGCTACTGGAATTGTTAACCACCGGATAGGTGTAGTTTAACATATCGAAATGCATCAAAGTAGTACAAAGCCGACCTCTAGTAATGGACCTAGCTCTGAGAATGGAACTCCAAGCGGATTGTCCATTATTTGTTGGACCGACCTGACTCAATTTGCAGACTATTTAAGCCCCAAAATCTGGACCAATTTGAAAAGAAATTGGTTCAAATTCAATTGACAACATGCTTCAACAAGCTCTTTTCGTTCCCTTCATTTTAGATGGAAGAGCAAACTCATCATTTTACAAAGTTGTGCAATTGAACAAGCAAGAACTAAAACAGTGGAGCGATAGTACACACAACTATCAAGCACTCATTATTTTGGTTCCCATTTACCTGTCTCTCTTTTTGCGGAGTAGGGGCGGGATGGGGGTGGTTGTGGTAGCGGATTTAGATAACAGAGGCAGCTCAACCTCAAATAACATCCACATCATCATACTATGCCAGTAATACAAGGTCTGTAACAATGTTCGAAAAAAAATACCAAAGAAGTGTTAATTTAGCGCAGACAAATGAAAAGGAACCACATTGAGTGTTGCAAATGGACGTCCTTCAACCAAACATTTTGAAGAAAGATGGTTTCGCATGGTTGTAACTTCCTAACCAGTGCTGCATATGAACACCGATGGCATCCAAATATGAGCCACACCTTCCATGGAAGCCAACTACCTTCCCTTCAGTTGTCGTAGACGTGAAAAAGGTTCCTATTTCTTCACCAAATGGACCATACTTTCCACGACTTGTATAAAATGTCAATGACCTGATAACTTTGGCATGATCATCCTGAGCTACTGGACCACAGTAACCTGATAGGCAGGTTATCACTTCATGGGGATACTCCAGTTTTATCTGTAGGATAAGATAAGAAGAAAGCATTCTGAGACAAATAAAAGCTGCAGACATTACAAGATTAAATGGTAGTTAAGCAGAACACAACTGCATTCTCTGACTTGGAAGACTAGAGAGACATACTCGATGAGTTTTGGAACTAGTATTGCCACCATGTTTCGCTGACCAGACTGATTGTCCATTTCGATCATATTCAATCTGTATTGAGCATATCACTTCTGATCTTGTCAAATATATCTGTTTGATACCAGTATACACCCCATCATCCCATTGTTTCCCTCCTTCGCCACCCCATGGTCCAGGTCCGCATGCAGCAGGTTCTTTGACAACCTTAAAAGCAGGCTGAACAATATAGAC
Source organism: Corrigiola litoralis (assembly GCA_901111285.1). NCBI lineage: Eukaryota > Viridiplantae > Streptophyta > Magnoliopsida > Caryophyllales > Caryophyllaceae > Corrigiola > Corrigiola litoralis. The sequence continues at coordinate 14,627 of CAAKMY010113956.1, read as the reverse complement.
ATTGAAATACAGTTACTAGTCCACATAAAAGCCGTTACAAACTTCATTAACCTTGCAACTTCGACTATGATAAACAATGGCTCAGCCGCAATTCAAGAGTGGATCGAAATGAAAAAAAAGTCTTACCTCTTCGAAAAATGCTCCTTTTACAACGAGTTGCTTACTAGGCCACAAGGGATCTCCCTCTGCAGCCACTTTACTATTATCATGCAATGCGGGAGATGGGCGCACCTGTGGTGTAACCTTCCCCTCTTTAACATGAACCCCGATGGCATCAAGAAACATCCCCTTCCTCCCATGAAAACCCACTATCATCCCCTCCTTCAATTTGGAAGAGAAGGGCACACCTAGCTCATCACCAAATGGTCCATATTTCCTCTTCGTGGTATGGAATGTGAGTGATTTTATGATAGTAGAACTGATCATTGTTGGGCCACAGTAGCCTGTGACATGTGTTAAAATTTCGTAAGGGTAATCAAAGACAACCTGCCACGGGAAAATATACAGTTAGTTATAATCATTAGGAGTCATACTCACGAAAAAACAGCACGAATGTGACATTCTGAAATCTCAGCAACCAGCTGAATTGTTTACCTTATCTGATTTGAATCCACCAGTCCCTCCATTTCTGCTTTTCCATACAGCTTCCCCATTCAACTCGTATAGAACTTTCATATACACAATGCCAACATTGCGGGATATGTTAATTTGTCTGATGCCTGTGTATATTCCATCATCAAATCCAGTTCCACCGCTGCCACCCCAGGGTCCATGGGTGATCACTCCAGTAGTTGCAGAGGGCTTTATCTCAGCGTTGGGAGGAGGGGCCAATACCTATAATAAAATATGACACTTTTAAGGGACTATTATAAACTATATAGGCATAATTTATAATTATTTTGTATGTACTATGTATGACGAGATGAGGATAATATTAGTAGTAAAAGCTCCTTACCTTTTCTTTATGTTCATCGTCGGATGAGTCAGAACTTGAACTTGAACTTTGCCCAGAACTTTGCCCTGATAATGTTTTAGCCGAGGCTTTAGCGCAAGGACCCTTAACTTTCGGTGAAACACTGCTCAAATTGCCCTTCTGTTTTATTGCAAGCACTATGTCATAGTCTTTTCCTAGACTTCCTTGAATTACAGAGTAACCAGATTTCTCAACCCCATTCGCAACGTAACTTTGCGTTTGAACCATAGCTTTTGACTCATTTTGCTGGTGGATGGGATTTAGATACGCTCCAATGGCATCAAGATACCAACCACATCTACCATAGAAGCCAACAATCTTATCCCCAACTTTTGGTACGGAGAAGCTTGTGCCTTGCTCAACACCAAACGGTCCATATGTTTTTTCATTGCTAACAAATGTCAGTGACCGAATACAAACTGGACCCCCTGTATACAAATGCCCATAATAACCCTGGATAGATGTCAGAAACTCCTGTGGATAAGCAAGTTTCACCTACACATGAATTTAGCTAAATGAGTTGTGTTGTCGAAATTAATTTCTGGTCATGATCGACCGGTTTCCGATAACTTCCAACATGCATATACAAGGAACTTTCACACCTGAAATGAGAAAGGGAGGAGAGGGCAAAGAAGTGGGTTGTGACACAGTAATAGCTCAATCAAAATAAAAATGGTTACAAACCTTATCGGTTTTATAGCCTCCTGTTCCACCATGTTTATCTGTCCAAACTGAGGATCCTTGCTTGTCATATTCAATCTGAAGGGAGTCAATACCAGCTCCATGTGTTATTACTATTTGCCTCACTGTTGAATACACTCCATCATCCCAGCTAGAACCACTATGACCACCCCATGGCCCAACAGCAACTGGCTTCTTTACAAGATCCTGAAAAATCATCATCACAAAGTTCAAAGTAGTGAGGAATTTAGATAGCTAGAAATGGTATATGGTATTGCTAAACAAAACTATTGCTAGTAGTTACCATTCTTGCAAGAAAAATTTGTCAAAAGGTAAAGGTTCTGAAATTCTGATAGCAGTGAGTTGTTGTTTGTTGTTTGTTGCTGAGCAGCAAACATAAGAATTTATTAGGTGTACATAATGGAATCCAGTATGGCAAATTTCCAGAAACAGTTCAGAACATAGCAGAAGAAGCTTATTCTGTGATCCACTATGGGAGAGAGAAATTCAAACCAAAAGCATCAGATTCCAAAAGAACCAACCCATTAGTTTCTTTTGGGTAGAGAACATCATGCACTTAGGACGGTCATATTTTTCCCAAATTTCCATTATACCAAAGCACTAATATAGAATACATGCTGTCCAGATTAGTTCATAAAATAACTTCTACGGTCGCTAGTGGGATTAATATAACAACTATGGACTACTATTGGTGACAAATAGAAGTCCATACACTTCCAAAAGGGACAAGTTTGTGAGACGACAAAATTAAGGGCTGATGTGATGATGGGGTGCAATTAGGTCTTGTCCAGGAAGTGTCAAGTTTTCTTCATTTTTGAACCAAATTCCCTTTCCATTATGGGAGCTGATTGAAAAGTTGTCAACATATTGCCTTTCTAGTGTTAAGCATCTACCAGATGCAGCAGCGGAGCTAATGAGTAGCGCTGCCCCCAAGTTCATAGAATTTGGTAGAAAAGGTAGAAAATGGTAGAAAAATGGTAGAAAAGGTAGAAAATGTTAGAAAATGGTAGAAAAATGGTAGAAAAGATAGAAAGTTTTAGCACCTGAGCCTAAGGTGCACTTGTAATTTGATCGGAAAACTGTTGTTGGCTATACAAATCTGATGTAAGTATCATTCTATACTCCATAGCAGCATGGCTAAGCTTCAAAATTTTATATTTTGGTCAAAAGCTTATCAATTCTTCTTAATATCACACCGGTTTTATAGCAGGAATGCAAAGTTGCAAACCAAATATATTTAACAAAGTGAAAAAATGACGGCTCATGCAAAAAGAGAAAAGAAAATGAAGATCGAGGTCTTGTCACATGATTTGTAAATCAAGAATCAATGGAGAAAGTACAGTATAAAGACATTCAGATCATTGACAGAGAAGAATGACCCACAGCAAAATGTAGCAACTGCTAGTACATGCTTGACTACCCAAAAGCCACTAGCATCTTAGTCTTAAGATGAGGAACATATACCTACTAACAGAGAAAATGGACCTTCACTTTCAACATAAAATAACTTTTGACATGAAACAAGCACGGGAAATTCACCGTATTCACAACACTAAGATAAAAAAACACAATAGGAATACTATCCAATATCGGAAAAGAGTGGTCAGACTCAGAGCAAACCAGTTTCAGTAGTGAGTTCCAACCTGCTTATTGTTCCTTCAACATGGTGTAGGCATAATGGTCAGACAGGCTCATTTCATTTCATGTCCATTGATGACACGGATTACCAACAAAGTGACCTGATGAAAGTTTCGAATGGGCCTCCATCAGCTTCTCTCTAGTCATGTCTTCAAATGAACATTCAGCAGCCTGAGACATTCAGAAGAAAAAATCCCGGATAATAGACAGAAGAAAACGGCAATTAAAGTTCTTCTGAAGGATACTTTTCTGCTTATGTACAACCCTTCTCACAGAGTAGCAGTTACCATGTCTATTGTGTCCAAGCATATTATTAAGGAAAATCTAGAACAGAAGCACATTTTCAATAATACTAGCTTCTACAAGTGTATGTGTAACCTTCCAGGAACCTCAAAGAGATAAGATATTAATATTAATAGTTGAACAAATCTCCTCGAGCTCAGTCTATGAAGATTACACATCAAAACTTACATGAAAATTGAACTATAGCGAGTTAGCGACCTTCTGCCTTGTCACAAATACAGGGTATTACAGGGACATCTCATTCTTGCTTTTGCAACTATCAAGGAACATAAGTTAGAAGGCCAGTGTGCACCTTACTTCTTCTTGCAGTACCAAAACGAAAACCCTAGATCCTGTTAATTCCTTAACTAGAATACTATGTTTAACTATGTTAAATACTGAATAGGAGAAGATTAGCTGCCATATGGCAACCGATACAAAAATCTCCATATCCTTTTGAAATTTACATTTTTGAGGTTCAAGCTCAGCCAGTAGCTGCGGCTCCACCGCATATATACAGGTCATCAGCAAATCAACATGACAAAAGTGTTCCCAGATTACTTCCATTACCCTACCAATAATCCCCACAAGAGCAATGCCCATTTTTGAAATGGTGCAAACATTTTGTATCACTTATTAGTATTTCACAACCATATGTTGAAGAGATAGATTTAGCTGTAGAATGGCAGCTCTCGCAAACTCGAAAGTTCTTCGCAATCCTTATGCATTTAACTTCGCAATGGGAGCTGAGAAGAGCAAAAGCAAGGGCCAGCTTTTCACTATGTAACCCACTGATTTCTTCCTCATCTTCTTCATGCATACAAGGCATCTTGTTCGAATCAGGCACCATTATGTTTCCCGCTGTACTCTTCAACCTTGAATAAAGAGAGTCCAGACCTGGTATAGCACTGTCACCACTAACAAAATGGTACACCATATTTTCTTTTTCAATTAAGCTGCACCCACGAAGTTTCTTGCTACCAATATTCCCTTTGAGAGTGTTGATAGATCTTCCACACACAGTGTATGCCTGAGAAACCAAATGGTAGGCCGTATCATTTCCAGGGTTGATTTTAAGCAAATTTTCACCTGCATGAATTGCCAATGCTATGTTGCCATTAGAGCGACTGGCAGTAAGCAATGCATCCCATACAACTGAGTCAGGTTCCATCTCCATGCCTAGGATGAAATCCATTGCCTCATTAAGCTTCCCTGATCGGCCGAATAAATCTACCATTGCTGAATAATGTTCACATCCAGGAATAATTTGATAATCTTTGGTCATGCTACAGAATACATGCTTCCCCTTCTCGACCATTTTTGCCCGGCTGTATGCAAGTATGAGGCTTACAAAGCTAAGCCTATTAGGTGTATATCCTTCCCTTTTCATCTGTTCAAAGACATCAAGTGCATCACCTGAAAGGCCATGTAGAACATAGCCAGCTACCATGGAGTTCCATGTGATTATATCCTTTGACGATATCCAGTCAAATACAGACCTTGAGTATGCAATATTGCCTGACTTGGCATAAATGTCAATTAGAGAATTTAATATACCTATCTGGGAGTCCAAATTTCCACGCAGCACACAAGCATGAATCTCTTTCACCATGTTCGCTGCAATTAAATTAGCACAAGCAGGCAGAATAGTCAAGACTGTAACTGGATTGGGTCGAAAATTCGAGTGCTGCATTTGTCGAAACACCGCCAGTGCTTTGTTCTTAAGCCCGATTTGCAGGTAACCAAAAATAAGGGAGTTCCAGGATGATGTATTAGGCTTTACGATTCCCTCTTTTCCCATCATCTGAAAGAGATCCAAGGCTTTATCCTCATGCCCATTTTGCATGTAACCTGAGATCATCACATTCCAAGTCACAACATTAGGTGCTATCCCTGATTTCTGCATTCTCATAAAAAGGTCATGAGCTTTGCCACAATAACCACCTTGACAATACCCTCCTATCATTGAATTCCACGTGTAAACATCTTTCTCAGATACCAAGTCGAACACCTTTTCAGCAGCTTCAAGTTCCCCACATTTAGAATACATATCTATTAGCGCATTCCCTACCAAAACATGATCACAAAGACCCATCTTAAGTGCAACTGAATGAAGCTCTCTCCCGTCCTCTAGAGACTTGGCAGATGCACATGCCGAGACTGCACTAGCTATGGTAACTCCATTTGGTTGAACATCAACCAAAAGCATCTGCCGAAAGAGTTCTAATGCTTCATCTATCCTATTCTTTTGAGCAAGGCCCGACACCATTGAGGTCCAGGTAAACACATCAGGAGCCACACCAGAACCCTCCATCTTTCTCATCAGCTCCATTGCAGCATCACATTCACCTAAGTGATTATAACCAGCAATCAATATGTTCCAAGTGATCAACCCCGGCTCAATCCCCTCTCCGTGCATCATATCAAACAACCTATGCGCCTCGCCATTCTCACCTATCTGACAATATCCAGATATCAATGAATTCCAGCTCACAGTATCCCTCTCACCCATCTCCTCAAAAAACCTCCTAGCCAAACTCAACTTACAACACTTGGCATACACCGCCAACACCGCATTACTCACACGCTTACACGAACTCATCCCACCTCGAATCACCAAAGAATGTATCAACCTCCCAACCTCAAACTCCCCACAATTCCCACAAGCTTGCAAAATCTTCGGAAACAAAAACCCGTCGGGCAAAACACCCTCTTCCATCATCAACCCAAACAACTCCACCACCTCACCCCACCTCTGCTCCCTAGAGTAAGCCCCAATCATAGCTGACCAAGTAAACAAATTCCTCTCAGACATTTCATCAAACACCTTACGTGCATCACCCAAACAACCACATTTTGCATACATACTAACCAATTTAGTCTCAACAAATGGATTAACCTCATCTACCACACTGATCCTAGCATGAACCTCACGCCCTAATTGAACTGAATTAATCTCAATGCAACAATCTAAGAATTGAGTAAAGACATCAGCTTTTAACTTAATACCATCTTTATCAATTAAATCAAGAACACTAATTGCGTCCTTAAAACTACCACTTTTCAAAAGATGGGTCAAATGGGCATAATTTGGACTCTTGGGGGGATATGATTGATGGGTTTTGGAGTATGAAACATTTGATTTAATGGGTTTGTGAGAAAAATCAATTGGGATTGTTTTGCATGGTATAATTAAGCTATCCATTGATGAATGATGATAAAGATTGAGTCGTTTTGATTTAATTCTTATAAAGATTCAATCTTTTAGTATAAAGTTCATGTCTTTTTGTTGATTATTGAAGATTGGATTGAAATTAAGGGTGTGGCGGGGAAACCACCATGCCATATTTTGTAAGGATGGGACACTATCTATCCATTTGATCATCATCTTTTTATTTCACTGTGTTCTTTTTTTTTTTTTACAGTTCTGGTGAGGTAAAAGACTTTTTTCCGGACATCTTTAGACAATCGGCTAATGATATTGCCTTGGTCAAACCCGATGATCAGGGCAAATTATTTTTTTTTTTGGTGTAAAAGAGGGCCATGCCCGAAAGGGCAAATTATTAGGTACACCTGAAAACTCTCAAGTGCAACTCTAGGTAAATATTATGTACCTTGTATACACTTTTGTGTACCTTAATAAATTAGAATTATACAATATTTACACTGTGGTACATAAAAACTTACCAAAGGTACACAAAGGTACATAAAAGTATATGTGAGAGTACGTACTCACAGGTGTACGCAATAGGTTCTGGAAGATCAGTGCTCATGACATTGCATCAGCTCAATATGTTCAGACCAATCAGTGGTCATCTCTGACACAATAATACACGTGGCACCCATCAGCAACTACCTCTGACGCAGCAATGACACAACAACACACGTGGCAGCAGCTGAGTCAGCATCAACAAATCAGTTATTCAGCTCAGCAATTCTTTTAAGAGGAGAAGAGCACCTGGTCAGATATTTATATGCCAGGTTGACGTAACAGAATTTGTACAAAGGTGGTTGTTAGAGTTAGTTAGTAGTAAGCAAGTGGCTGTAACTGATTAGAAGTTAGTTATAAGATATTTTAGTAATAAAGTAGATATTTTCAGTTTGGATTAGTTGTTAAGACAGTGGTGTATAAAGAGTGATCATAGTTTCATTTGTAAGAACTAATTTTTTGGTTAATAAAATTCTCTCAAGTATGAGTTCGTTACTCTCTACATTTTTCTATATTCTCCTAAATTTCACACGTCCCGATACATATTTGAAGAATTGTTGTTCAATTGAACTATTTTTGAGACTATTAAACAAACAAGGTGTCAAGCCGTATACTATAATATCGTCGGCGCGCAATGAATCTTAGGCCAGGAAGTACGTTGTTGTTTCGTCAAGCTAACTTTTTTTTTAGATAATCACTGGTTGTGAAACTTAGGCGGGGAAGTACGTTGTTATTACTAATTAAGCGAACTTTTAAGGCCTCAAGTGACGTCTGACTGATCGTGAATCCATGGAGCTTGGAGTCGTATGAATGTTTGTAATAGTTTCTTTTTATACATGTACTTTGAACGAAAGTTCATTATGATTATTTTGTGACGTGATGCTGTTCGATCTGTTTCAGCTTAACTCTGACAAGAGCCCGCCCCCAAGAGCATATGCTGCTTAGTTGCTCTCTTTGCTCAATTATATTGAGTGTTTTAGACATCAATATTGTGTTTGCAGATTTCTTGATAACCAGCTCACTTCTATCATATAAATTTGTGACACTAGAGATTTTTCTAAACCATTTAGTTAAAAGCCCACTTCTGTCCAGATTTATTTCGGAAGTCTTGTTTGACAAGGACTATGGGAAGATTTGACTTTTAAACCTACTATATAACTCGATTTTCAGAGTTTTATTATCCCGTATCATACAGTTGAGTAGAAGATTTCAACTTTTTTTATTTCTTTGTTCATCAACTCCGTAAGTGGAGGTCTTATATTAATTGCAACACCAAGTATATTCTTCCCTACTTTATTTTAATTATTTAGTTTAATCGTCTTTATTCATTGTTTGATTATTATTGTTGTTCTCATTGTAATTTGTGAGTAATCTTTTATCTAGGGTTTGGCTAGTCATGAATTTATTCGTATATTACGTAGTTAATTAAATTACATGCTTAGGTTTGACATGATTGTACTTACTATAAATTACGTGATAATTGCTTGATTGTTTAATTCTTGTTAAGGTTGCAACGAGTGTTGAACGTTACTTTTAAATTATATTATCTATTGTTATTGTTATCAGGTGTAGTAGTTAGTAGTAGTAGTAGTTTCTTATTGCATACTCTTGTTGTTTGTTAGTTTGCCATTCAGTGTGCAATTAAACTTTCAACCAAGCTCATATAAATTTAGTGTTTTTTGTGTTTGTTGGTCTCACATGATACAAAGTTAAGACTCAAGATTTCGGCCAAATCTTCTTTAATTGGCACATTTATGCCTTTATGGACGTTTTATTGTAGCCATGGACCTTTCGTTGCGGAATTTCCTTCGATTAGCTAGCTTTAGCTATATTTTGTTATACTTTACTGGCTTAGCATGCGAAAGTTTTCGACTTATTTACTATCTAAACTAAGGTTACTTTTCAAAAATTGAGGTTTTTGCCTTACACTTAGTGGTTGTTTGGTTCATGCGGGAATTGAATTTTTGTAGGCATTTCCACTTCCATGGAATTTAATTCCCTCATGGATTTCATGGGAATCGGCCTAAACATGTTTGGTTGACATGCAAGAATTTCCATTTCCCATAATTTTATTTCTCATGATTTTATTTGGTTAAATTGTGACATTCTTTTATAAGTTTATTAGAAAAGACCATTATTTCCTTTGAATAGTCTTATAATTTAACTCTATACATATATTTTCACTAAACATATCCAATAAAGATATAAATATCAATATTTGATTTCTTTATTTGGGATAAATTAGTATTTTAGGAAATAACGTATGTAGGAATTGTAAATGACCAAGGGGGGAGTGGGTGAGCCA
>CAAKMY010113946.1:0-12224 GCA_901111285.1 Corrigiola litoralis | reverse complement strand
TTTTCAAGATTGATGAGTTCACTATATGCGAAGTATTTTCGCGTTATGGCAGTTGGTAATTGCATCTGATATGGGATCGAAGTAGTTTGACCATCTGGTTGCTTGTTGAAAAACATATGCTCTGTTCTGAGGTCAAAGTTGGAGGTTTTGTATGTTATAGAGTAGTTTTGGCCATCTGGTTGCTTATAGTGAGAAGTTTGAATTTTATTATTTGGTATAGTATATGATCGTATATTCTTCCAATACTACCCATTACTACATGCAAAAAATTGAAATTTTAACATCAAGGAGCAAAGAAAAAATGTAATGAGATTACAAAAGTACCCCGAGTAGTACTTAAATTGGGTACCACCAAGCGACGCCATCTCATTTTCCATAAAGCATACACCCTCAACATTTCCAATACTACTGTTATTGTGCTTTTAATCTAGGTATTGCATTAAAAGAAAAATAGATCAGGAACAAGAAAATGTGGTAGCTAGTATAAAAGTGATCGGAGAATATAGATTCCTATTGTACGTGCTAAATATCAACACAAAGACATGGAAAAACACGTTATATATATGCTCAACTTATACTGTGTTCCTCAATTGAACAACAGTACTTAATCAATATCGAAAGCTACAAAAATGACACCACAGATATACGGCATCCCCTACGTACACTTTTATTCCACAAATTAATGCAACAAAGTTACACAACCAATCCAATCCAAAATACCCACTAAGGACCAAAAACCAAAAGAAAAGGTACTAATTATATTAACCAATGTGCATGCATTGTGATCATCAGTTGCATGCATGCATGTTACGCACGATCAATTGAATTGCACCTTGCACACACAACTAGCCCGTTCTATATGTCACATTCTTCAATAAATGTTTGTTTTTCCTCAAATCAAACCAATCATGAAACCATGCATGCATGCGTGATACCATGATTCTCATCCTCATTCAATCTAAATCCTCTCATTAATTCTGAAGCCTCATTTGCTGGTAAAAGTTAGCAATGAACAATTCAGCCTTGACATCAATCAACTCATCCCCTTCAATCCCATCATAATAAGCATCTTCATCATCCTCGTCATCATTCTCATCCTCTTCATCATGGGTGTCAAGATCATACAGACTTTGAGCAGATGCATATCGACTCATGCTTCCTCCTATCGAGGATGATCTTCCTGAGGAGCTCCCAGCATAACTAGAGTGGTGAGGGGACGTCTCAAAACGGTGAGGCGACACCACCACCTCCGCGACCCCTCTATCAAGGGAAGGTAGCGTGAGAAGAGAAGGTTGGCTTGGTGGTGTGCCATCAATGCCGCTCTGAAGGTAGAGGGGTCGGACCGACCCCACTAGGTTTGTCAGAGCGGCATTGGTGGCAGCAGGAAGGGGGGACTTTCGCTTACTTTCCCCCTTCCTGCTCCTCAGCATGTACAATGCCACCTTGACAAGACTCATAGGGCCTCCTAGCTTCTTCTTTTTCTTGGGGGAGGGGGGTTTCTTTTCATTTTTCTTGATAAAAACATCATTGGTGGCCATTTCAAATAACTTAGAGAGAGATATGATCACTACTTTGGATGAATATTTGATTTAAAGGGTTTTTTTCCTTATTTTGGATTGCTAGCTTGAGCCTTTTCTTCTCCTCTCTCCTGCGTAGAGCAGGGAGAGAGAGAGAGAGAGAATACTTGATGCTCTTTTGATGAGTTGAGGAAATGGGGAACAATTTGCTAGGGCACGATGGTTTAATGGTTTTATAGTATCAGAAAATTGGTGGCTTTGAGAAAATAAGGGAGGAGTTTACCAAATAAATAACTTATGGGGGGTTGAAGGTAGTTTGGTACCTCTCTAGATTTTAGGCCTTGAAGCTCACATACGTATGTATATGCGCATTGTTGACATTTGACAGCTAAAATGCTTATTTAAGGGGTGCAAAATGGTGGCGAGTTTTTGCCAATACATAGAGGAATTTCACCTTAGATGCTCATTTGGCCTTTGTTTAAGCCTTTCGAAAAGCGGCCGAATTGCATTTATTCATACACTATATTCCCTTCTTACATATAGTCTTAGACTATGTTAGTATTTTACACTTGGTTGGTATGACAATTGACAATAATTGACAATTGAATTCGTAATACGGTATAGAATCATACATTAATGTACTGTGCAATATGTGACACCAATCAATAACAAACTTATTCAATTCATCGACATTGTAGATTATATTTTATTTTCTTTATAATCATATAGAGCTACACGGCTCGAATCCAGACTAAACAAAATGGTGAAAAATATATTTTCACGAATAATTATTTTGCTAAGTTAACAACTATTGTAACAAAGCAAATGTACGCACTATTATCAGTATTTTCCTTTGCCCATTCTCCTGGTGTGATTCTAGTTCATGTTATGAGGAATTCGCCTGAGAACATGCTACCATGAAACCTGTGCTCCCATGCACCACTACTAAAATCACCGACCGTTTGATTAATAATCGTACATGGCAACTGTAAGATGGTTGCGCTTCACCTAAAACCCGCGGAGTTTTGCTCAAAGTTCTTGGATGTGGGCTCCACACGATCAAGCAAGTCCGGAAAGATTATGATTCCTACTTGCAACCACGCATCCTAGCTGCCCTGACATATTTCATTGCTTCCTTTGCTTAAGAGCTTAGCGGTTGATTATTGAACAGCTGAGGAAAAGAGGGGTGCATTTTTGTCTGTTCCTATGATTCAATCTTATAGCTTGATTTGCATGTGTTTGTTCAAGGCCCTTCTTGCATATGGAAATTTTCGAAACTGTATGAAAAATTTTCATGAACTTTGGTCAATTTTGTAAACTGTTTTATCTTTTATTATTAAGGAAACGTTTCGATACCTTGAATTTTACGAAAACCTTTCCAGAGGTCACAGGTGTCATGCTTACAACATAGAGCAGATCAGCAGAGGGTTGAGATCCTCCGGAGTTGAGAATCAATTCCATGGTGTAGAATTTGTCCATAATAGTATTACTATATTTGCAGTTTTACACCTTCTCCTCTTAAGTAATTTGGCATGTATTTCCGACTTTATGCTACCATTTATAATAGAATCTACCAACTCTTTTATTAATATATTTTAAAGGATCCAAACTCGCACCCTAAAACAAGGCCTAATGAATCTCAACTAATCGAACCCAAGTTAATGACCAAGTCCATAAAATGAGGGCAGAATAGTAATTATTTACAATATAAAAAATTTAGATGATTGTCAATAAAAATCATTTATGATCAATCCATATGATCAATCAATTTCGTGCAGTTTGACAAATGTATCAAGTTTCAGAGTCGATTTGTGTCGGGTCAACTTTTCCTTCTCTAATGACATTGGTATTCATGTCGATCGTATCATCTTTTCCCCCAAAATTCCACACTAGCCAAACCCATTCATATTCCAAAAAAAAAACCACACTACTACTACTACTACACGATTTATTTCATACTAATTTTTCATTCTTTTCATGACTAGCTTTGACCCTTGCAGGTAATTATACATAAACCATTGGCTATATTAGAAATTAGATCTATACTAGCAGGCAAGTTTCAAATCCACTCCTTGGCAGATAATTTCTTAGGAATAAAATCGTCCCCCAGATAAAGGTGACATTCATCACTAGGTCCTAGAGGCTGAAATGACACACATCTACCACAATCTTGCAGCCACTCTAATGCTTGTACCCAATCTTTCTTCTTGCGGAGAAATGGATTCACTGAGATCATCCGAATGACCTTGTGAAAGTCACGAGGAGGAGGACGGGCATAGGCGTCAATACCATCAGGAGTAAGGAGGCTAATACAGTCACAAGGCCTCAGCCCAAGCCAATTGATGTCGACAAACTCGACACTATAGACACATGCATCTGAGCAGTGTGTGTCGAGATTCCACCCATAGCAACATTGTACACAACTGGGAGGAGTGTCGAGGAACGCAAGGAGGTCAAGGTGGCTGGGATCCAAGTCAGTGACAGCGACAAATGGAGTATCACGGAACGATGCTCTGAGTTTCCTAACGATTATGTAAGACAAAATGTCCCAACTGATACGAAGGACCAGGTATTTAGACTTGCCAAGACTATTCATGGAGCGCAAGCCCTCCAAAATGCGATCATTCGATGCCAAGAGCACGAGAGATGCAGTGGTGCGAGCACATGCAACACGTTCAATCTTGGTAATTGGAATGAGCTGGTGTTGCATGTCGTACAACTCAAGATCGCCATCAATGCCGAGGTTTGAGAACTCACCATATGGGAGTTGTACATTAGTTTGTGGCCTCTTTAAGTCTGAAAATGGGTAAATGTGCTTCACGTCATCACTGTTCGCAGCTTCCTCTCTCAATCTGGTACTCTCGCACTCAGCCAACCAATACATCTCTTCCTCAGCCAACTCTTGCAGTTTTTCAAAAGCCAACGAAGTACACCCGAAGGAAAAAGAAGTCGAGTCTAGACGTCTGTCACAAGAACTCAGAAATCCTAAAGTCAATTCGTCATGCAAAAATCCAAAGGGCACCAGTATCATCACTGTACCGTCAGGATCAAATAGGTGCGAGGTCATGTCGCTTGCAATCTGGCACGCCTTAACCTTGATGTTGCCTATAGTATCGGAATATTGGAGTCCCTCCAAAGTAATCAGTTCAGGGCATTCTAGCATAGTCACGCTTACCTGTAGTTATATCGCGAAATCAATTTGTAGCAAACATAAATGAAAGCGATATAAAATATGACTAAACTATGATAATATGAAATTGTATAAACTATATATGAGGCTAAAAACATGACTAAATTATGGCAATATGGAATTGTATGTATGAACTATGACGCTAAAAAGAAAGTAAACTATAATGAACAACAGTGGGTGTTTGTTTTTGTAAATTCACCTTAACGGGGCCGTTCTTCTGCATCTTCATTCCTCTTGCTTGCTTGTGCCCTCGACCAAATCAATCAAACAAACCCTTGTTTTATGTGGACTTATATTCTGATCGCACCATATATTATAGTATATGGACCAAATATGAAGTATTTGGGAAAGAAAGTAAATTTGCCTTGGATTGGAACGTTACGTTGATGACTTTCCTAATAAAAGGGATTTTCAAACTTCAAACATCAAACTCATAGGCTGTGATCAGTTTGGCAGCATGTAGTCAACTTCAAACATCAAAAATTAGTCTAGACATAGCTCGAAATATCGGTTTGTTAATGCACATGCTCGAATCGACCGCTAAACTCACCGCAAATCTATCAAGACGAAGGAATGAAATTGCTATATGCTACAATTATGCACCAAAACACCCTATGAAAATCCTTAGTAAATTTCAGGACATTTTCCGGAAAATTGAAAATCGACCTAAAAAGCCGGTTTTTGTGGGCTATAACCCACGAAAAAAATCTCGTTTAGGCCCCAAAATGGAATTGGAAAAAAATTGGAGGGAGGCTTCCTAGACACATATAATGGTTATTGGAACAAAAATATTGGCAAAAAGTAGCGTAGGCATAGCCCAAAAATCGGTTTTTTCCATTATGCACATGCTCGAATCGAGCGCAAAACTCACAGTAAATCTATCAAGACGAAGGATTGACATTTCCATATGCTACAATTATGCACCAAAATACCCTATGAGCATGCTTGGTAAATTTCGGGACATTTCCAGGAAATTCCAAAATCGTCCCAAGAAGCCGGTTTTTGTGGACTATTACCCACGAAAAAACCTCGTTTCGTCCATGAAATAGTATTGGACGAAAATTGGAAGGAGGCATCCTAGACATATATAATGCTTATTGGAAAAACAAATTGGCAAAAAGTAGTCTATGCATAGCCCGAAAAATCGGTTTTGTCCATTATGCACATGCTCCAATCGAGCGCAAAACACACCGTAAATCTATCAAGACGAAGGAATGTCATTGCCATATGCTACAACTATGCACAAACATACCCTATGAGCATGATTGGTAAATTTCGGGACATTTCCCGGAAAATCAAAAATCGACCTAAAAAGCCGGTTTTTGTGGGCTATAACCCACGAAAAAATCTCGTTTTGGCCCCAAAATGGACTTGGAAAAAAATTGGAGGGAGGCATCCTAGACACATATAATGGTTATTGGAATAAAAAAATTGGCAAAAAGTAGCGTAGGCATAGCTTAAAAAATCGGTTTTTTCCATGATGCAAATGCTCGAATCGAGCGCAAAACTCACCGTAAATCTATCAAGACGAAAGATTGGCATTTCCATATGCTACAATTATGCACCAAAATACTCTATGAGCATGCTTGGTAAATTTCGGGACATTTTCCGGAAAATCCGAAATCGACCCAAAAAGCCGGTTTTTGTGGACTATTACTCACGAAAAAACCTCGTTTCGTCCATAAAATAGTATTGGACGAAAATTGGAGGGAGGCATCATAGACACATATAATGGTTATTGGAATAAACAAATTGGCAAAAAGTAGCCTATGCATAGCCCGAAACATCGGTTTTGTCCTTTATACACATGCTCGAATCGAGCGCAAAACTCACCATAAATCTATCAAGACGAAAGAATTGCATTTCCATATGCTACAATTATGCACCAAAATACCATATGAGCATGCTTGGTAAATTTTGGGACATTTCCCAGAAAATAAAAAATCGACCCAAAAAGCCGGTTTATGTGGAATTGGACGAAAAAACCTCGCTTCGACCCCGAAATAGAATTGGGCGAAAATTGGCGGGAGCCATCATAGACACATATAATGTTTTATGGAACAATAAAATTGGCAAAAAGTAGCCTAGGTATCGCCCGAAATATCGGTTTTGTACATCATGCACATGCTCGAATCGAGAGCTAAAGTCACCGCAAATCTATCAAGACGAAGGAATGTCATTGCCATATGGTACAATTATGCACCAAAACACCTATTGAGCAATCTTTGAAAATTTTGGGAACCTTTTAGAATTTTTGGGAGCTTTTTATCAAGAAAATTTTGAAGTCTCGTTACTTATGAAAACTTTTTCAAAAACTCACATTTACGGAGTACAATATAAAACAGGGTACGATGAAACTAGACTGAATCGGACGAAGTTACTGATCAAGCCCAAAAAAGGGCCTAAGTTCCCGTCTCAAGTTAGATCACTATAGATGTATGATGAATTGATGATTGATGCAGTATTTCTATAAATTATCACTTCCATATCGGTGTAGTTGATTGAAATGGCTGTAATTGAACATGGTCAAGCAAATATGATTCGGCTATTAGCCTTAAGCTCAAACATCGCTTAATTTTTTGGTGAGTAACTTTGTTAAAATTTTAGATCGACCATTACTTGGGATTATCTGCTCTACGAAGTAAAAAGCAGGATAAGTCACCAACAGATTGTAACCCCTCGTGGCTAGGAGTTCATTTTGCAGTAGGTTTTGGAGAGCGTGCATGTTCGAGTGTTTGGTATCATTTTCAGACAAACGCTGTGAATTAATGTGGTCTAAGACTCTAAGTGCATGCCTGCTCTAGATATTCGATGGCAAACTTGCATGTAACGAAGAACAGTTCTCAACTTCTCATAGAAAAAGAAGGCTCTTAAGCATTTAAGATTTTTTAATTTATGGCGCGCGTTGAACTTTTTTCTTCCTTTATATTTCCGTCTTTAAAACATCGCTTCTCAATAACCAAGTAACCAACTTGTTCAGTTGTTCTTGTTCATGCATCTTTTGTTTCTTTGCAATTTTGCTCAGTAGCTGTCATGATTCACATGCTCTTGATCACAATCATCAGCAGCAGAAATCAGGTTGAAAGTGTGGAGTATGATTTTCTCCTTTCACTCGGCAACTTGTAAAAACTTGTAAATTGATCAAACAGCAGTCCTCAACTCCTCATCACTCATCAGTCCCCTGTTTGGAAAACTACTGCTACGAGCTGGAATATGTAGGAGTGTAGGACCCTTATTCGAAGTTGGTTGGCCCATTTCTTCCTGAAAGTCCTCTAAATGGCAACCCATGGACCCTCGTACACACTTTCTAGTTTCTGACAACCTGTTATTGGTCTAGTGACTCTAGTCACTAGTGGCTAGCTGTTGGTTATCTATCAGAATGGTTTAATTGAAAAAATGCCAAGCCTGTAATATGCATTTGAAAAGGAGGAGTTTTAGCTCTTTAGCTCATAGCGCGATTATTTAGTAATCATTGTAATTAAGTAATTTGAATTGGTTCAGAATATACCTTGAATTTCGGTGACACATTACCCCTTATATATGTAGACATAACTTGATTGTGAATTATACATATCCCTTTATCGATTATTTGTCGTTATTATTTTCTCGCATCTAAATACTGATATCATATCTCTATAGTAATATTATGTGAAGATCGAAGGAAGATTAGCCTCTCTGATAATATAACGTTCCATAATCGTCAACATCGTCAATCTTTCGTTTATTTATTTTTTATTAGGTGGTGGTGGTTGTAGGAGGCCAGGTTTCAGGAAATAAGATACAATCATGTTTTGCTAAGTACGTGACAGCATGATCTGAATAGTACTATAAGGATGATGTGAACGGTCGCTATATATTTTGGTCTAATATCAATAATCATGTTCTGTAGAATCATGTTCTGCAGAAGGGACTAAGAGGGAGGCCTTCTTAGATCTTTCCATTGACCTGCAGCTGCTAACATAAAGTCAAAAATGCAATCACGAAGCTATGTCCTAATAATTGAATGCGCACACTCTTAAGTCTTAATTAACTTAACCAAACTTAAACAAGTAAGCTACGTGTTTAGTCTTGTACCCGAAACTAAAAATTCTAGAAATACCATGTTTTCAAGGGACACTTGTCAACAACACACGTTAGTTTCTCTCACAAGCTCTCATATGATACATTTCTACGTATCTACCAGTTGATAAGAGCGGAGTAAGATAAAGACAAGAAAGCGAGAATGTGGTGAATTTTTGGAGCTGATTTATGTGAAGTTGTATAGAGTTTGGATTGGCTTAAATGCTTTATGTTGAACGGTTGAATATCCACAACCTTTTACATTTTTTTTTTCATAATAAGCTTTTTAGAAATTAATGTCGCACAAACAAGGTAGATGCAACTAGTAACATGAAGTCGCATATGTTATTCTAATTTTTTTCTAAATGGTAGAAAATACCTCGTAGTATATAAATTTTGATAGAAATGTACGATTGTGCAATATTAAAATTTCAGATCTGAGGATTAGTACATGTATAAAACAGCAGAGTGATCCTAAAATTTGATTGAAATGTACGATTATGCTATCCTAAGAATGATCCTTTATTGAACAGCAGAGTAAGCGGATAATTGTGATGATAAGCTCGTGATCAAAGCTCTCAAAAGAAACAGGCCTTTTTGTTAAAGAGAGAGAATTTCATTTGTGTAGTTAGATGACAAAAATGTCTGATTGTTAAGAAGCACATGAGGAAACATCGAAAGCAACTCCACAACAAAAATCCAACCAAGATGTTGTTGATTTCAGGTCACTCTTTCGACTTAGGGTCCTTCACTAATCCAACTCATCCTTTCTGTTTTTCTTAATAGATCCAATTTAATTATCCCTTCCATACGTCTTCTTACAAGCGGCTAAGATTTTGCTCCTATTTTAGTTTTCTTAATAAGGTTGACCTGGCCACTTTTCTGCTCATTTCTTTTCAAAAAGTGCACAATTAAATGTTAAACAAATCAACAATAAATGGACTATAATGATTGCCTTGTTTGCATAGAATTATCATCAGTAATATTTCGGAGATAATGGATGTATATATTGTAGAAATTAAATGGGATTAGCAACACGTAATCACCCACATACAACGTAATCCTAAAACGAGAAATTGGCAACTAGACTATACAAAGACAGACACTAGTGTACTGTGTACACTACAAGTCTACACTGGAATAAGAAACTTATTAGAGGCACAAGAATGGGCAAATAAAACTAAAATAGATCATGATGAATCTATTAAGAGGTTAGAATATATGCTGAGCAAGAAGAAAATGTAAAACAAATTTGAGCACTGAAACTAGGCACAAGCATGCAACTATCTACTGGATAAATCTGACACAAACCATGGAAAACAAGCAACATGATCATGAATTTTTGAGCACACATGACAGCACCAGTATATGTATACTGTATAACCTGAGTTCCACAAAACAGAAGTTCACCTAGCACACCAATTTGCATCACACTGTATGTCTGTAATCTGTATGCAATATTATCCACATCAAGGTATTTGTAATTTAATTTTTTGTCCTAGCGTGGGGGAAGCCCTGGAAAAAAAATGATTAAAATCTATTTTAATCTGGCGATGTCATTTTTACGACATGTTCTCTTAAGATAACTCATAGTTCTTGACTTGTGCCTTCAACTCCTTCAATAGCAAGCCAATCTATTATTCGATTCACTTAGTAATTAGCAATATTACGCAATAAAAGATTTATGCATGGTCGTATGGGGCATTTCCTCACAAGTTGAGTAGTAATTGGATGACAGATATTCACAATCAGGCCATAAGTTTTCATGTTTTCAGTCTTGTTTTCTTTGTTTTGTTTTTCTCTCGTTCGTTTAATGAGAAGGTTTTATATTTTCAGATATATTGAAATAGCTAATGAACTTCGATTAAGTCTTAGATAGATCAAGCTTCCAATTATTAGACTACTCTTAGTGGTCTGAAAAGTGAAGTTTATTCTACACTAACTCATCTTAACGTTGGTTAAGATTACGGATGACAGTAACAGCCGCTAATAACACTCCAATAATTTTCCCAAGAGTAGGTCCAAAACATAAGAAAAAGGAGCCTTATTTACTAATCAAATAAGAAATCAAGCTGTATGGGCCCACGTACAGCCGTGTTCCCTAGCCCCTTGGTTCAACTCCCCCCTGCTTTTCTGACCCTTTCTCTGTCCAATCACACCGCGTAACAAATTCTATAACCTATAGTTTATAGTATAAGCATGTCACATATCTTCCATATATATACACAGCCGGCCTCAAGTGATACCAGCATCTCAAAACTCTTTCACAAACTAAACTTACAAAGAGCAAAAAGTTCATTCACCTTTTCTCCTCTTATTTTCTCAAGCATATTACATTTATACTCACATTGTACTAGTTTTCGAACTTTCAGCTTAAAGTTAAGACGACCATTAGCAATTTTCTAGCGCGTAACAAACCCCTTATTGTAATCTTGTACCAAACATTTAATTCTAATGGGAAAGCAAAGATCTTCAGGCAATGCAGCAACTCAGCGAGCATGGCGGCTCCTTAAGCTAGCTTTGCTGTGGGCTAGAAAAGGAGGTTTGCTCAAATGTAGGCTCATGGCTGAGCTACGCCACATGCCAAAGTACCTCAAGGGTCACAACAAGCAGTCTAGGGACATGATCAGGTATGGAGAGCGCGAGTTGTCATTTGATGAGACACCCATCATCCACCTTAGGATGAGTCGGCCTTCCTCATTGAGGTTTAAAATGCCATGCATTAAGCCTGAGGTGATGGACTTTGACTATGACTTTGGTGACGAGGGTGGTGATTATGATGATGTTGGTTATGGAACCTATGGAGCAAGGAGAAGTTTCCTAAGGGACAATGCAGGTGATCATGAAGACGAGGATGATAATGTCGAATGTCAAGAACAAATGGTCGCTTGTGAGGAAGAAGGTATTGATGTCAAGGCAGAGGAATTCATTGCTAATTTCTACGCACAGATGAAGATGCAGAGACAGATTTCATACCAACAAAGGCATAATGCCATTGAAGCATTATGAAGTAGTTCACATGTTTTTTGGTTTCTTTTTGTTTACAATTTGTAAGAGGTATTGCGGCATTTTGTAAATACCGAGGATTCATATATAAGAGATCAGTTATTTAACTGCTTGCTACTGTGATCATATACAGTTCAGCGAAATTGTTTGTTTTTCGTCTGCTAGAAGCTTCATTTCGTACCCATTTAACATAAGGATCATCCTTTAGGAGGGATACCAATGGGGGAACACCTCGAGAAATTATTACTACCTCCATTTCTTCTTATTCTTCCCATTTCACTTTTGAGCACTATTCATAATTAAAGATAAAGATCAAATGAACTTTTAATATATAAGATAAAATATAGTGATGTGGGATCTTATTTGATTTGTCTTAATGAGTAGATTAAGAATATCAAATTTTTATAATTTTTACTAACATATAATTATAGATATTTAGGATATAAGATGTG
>CAAKMY010113901.1:0-25158 GCA_901111285.1 Corrigiola litoralis | reverse complement strand
TAAAAGAACAATAAAGTATGGGGTGGTAATTAATTCACATGTCACGTGTCCTCTACCTAGAAAATCTTAGGTGTTTAAGATAATAGTATAGATTATATAATGATTTCCTAAGTCCTATATCATTTCCTCAAACTAATTTTCAGTAATCATTCAAAAAAAATTGTTTATATTCCTTTGTCATGGTCAGCATTATATATAGAGATTAATTATTTAATCAAGACAATGTGACACTATAAAAATGGTTATGACAGAAGCCCAATTACTTGTTACTTGTTTACAAGCAAGTCTTATCAGAATTTGGACTTTTAGAACCATATATGACACACTATATATTGGCTTAGTGATTGAGAGTTCAAATTACTTGAGAATCGTCTTGAATTCCCATATCTCTCTTCCCGCACTATTAATGACTCTAATGTATAAGAAAAAGGCTCTAATGTATTAAGAAAAACATCGAACAAAATGTCATTGACAAAATTTCTTTCATGTATATTTTGTGATGTTGCCAGGTTGACGAGAATGAAGAAAACCTATCCTGGAAAGCAATAGGCTATTCTGGACCTGACCCAGAATTTGTGTCCAAACAAAAGTCGAAAAGTGGCAATTACCCGAATCCCCAAGGAGCCCAACTCGGCTACCTTACACCTAAACCAACTCATAGCCCAAATATACAAAACCAAGGTCAAGACCAACCCAATGAAACAAACACCAAGGTAGACCTTTATGGCCCTCTTTATAAAGGCATAATCAACATTAAACATCCTAAAGAAATCCTTGCGGAGTCCCTACGTCGTTCTGGCTTCAATGTGTCTGTTAACCGCAAGAAGAAGCACCCTAAGATGCCATCAATGACTATCCGTTGCGACGCTGTTGTTGTTGGCTCTGGCAGTGGAGGTGGCGTTGTAGCGGGAATTTTAGCTTCAGCTGGCTATAAAGTGCTTGTCCTTGAGAAAGGAGATTATTATGCTAGGACAAATTTATCACTTTTGGAAGGACACACATTGGATCAAATGTATGAAGGTGCAGGATTGTTAACAACTAAAGATTTAGGGGTGATCATCTTGGCAGGATCAACAGTTGGAGGAGGATCGACTATCAATTGGTCAGCCTCATTAAGGACCCCTCAACATGTAGTTAAGGAGTGGGCTCACGGACATGAGTTAGAGATATTTGATAGCCCTTTATTTAAGGACGCTCTAAATGTGGTGTGTGAAAAAATGGACGTCCAAGATGAGATTGATGATGAGGGACTTAACAATGCAGTGCTAAGAAAGGGTTGCTTAGAGCTAGGATATCCTGTGCAAAACATTCCTCGAAATGCGCCTGCAGGACACTATTGTGGTTGGTGTTGTCTAGGGTGCAAGGATGGGAAGAAGAAAGGCACTTGTGAAACTTGGCTTAAGGATCTAGTTGATTCCGGTAATGGTGCTATAATTTCAGGATGTGAAGTAAACAAAGTGTTGTATACAAGAAAAAGAGGGAGAAATAGAGATACAGCAACTGGTGTGGTATTTGAGCTCAAGTATGATAGTAAAAAGAAGGGTGTTAGTGAGCTGTGTGTAGTAGAGGCTAAGGAAACAATCATAGCATGTGGTGCACTTAACACACCAGTACTACTAAAGAAAAGCGGGCTAAAGAACCCGAACATCGGGAAAAACCTACATGTACATCCAGTGGTGATGGCATGGGGTTACTTTCCAGATACAGAGCCATTGTCATCATTGTTGTCAAATGAGGAAACTTTGTGGCCAGAAAGGGAAAAGAAGAGCTATGAGGGCGGGATTATGACTGCCATGTCCACAGTGGTAGCAGACTATAACAACTCCGGATATGGAGCTGTGATCCAAACTCCGGCCCTCCATCCAGGTATGGTAATTTTTTCTATCCAAGTGAGGTTCTATCCTAAAACCAAATTTGCCGAGTAATAGATAGAGTAGGCGCAGTTAACCATCAGACTTACTTTAGTGTTTCTTACGCTTGTTTCACTCACATCTGCAACTTTCTTGAACAGGTGTGTTCTCAGCCATGATGCCATGGACCTCAGGCGCAGACATGAAGCACCGAATGTCACGATACTCCCGGACAGCCCATATCTTTGCCTTGGCTCGAGATGTGGGGACTGGCACCGTCTCTTCTTCTGTCTATGATGTAAGCTACAAAATGGACCCTATAGATGAAGTTAGCCTCAAACGAGGGGTTGAGAAGATGCTAAGGATTCTTGCAGCTGCAGGGGCTGAAGAAGTTGGCACCCATAATGTTAGCGGGTCTTGTATAAATGTGAAGAAAGTGAGTTGCCATGAGTTCGAAAAGTTCGTGAAGAAGGAGAGTTCGAGGGCAATACAAGGACTCAATACTCCAATAGCTTCTGCTCACCAAATGGGAAGTTGCAGAATGGGGATTGATCAGGAAAACTCAGTGGTGAATCAAAGGGGAGAGACTTGGGAAGTAGAGGGGCTTTACTTAGCTGATTCTAGTGTTTTTCCTACGGCTTTGGGTGTTAACCCTATGGTCACAATCCAAGCTATTGCTTATTGCACAGCTCAGTCGATTCTTGAGTCTCTCAAGAGGAAAAAGAAAAGATAGTATTTCGATGTCACTTACTATGTCTTGACCAGAAATACAAAACTAAAACAAGGTACTTTAAAGTTATCCCTAAACTTCTTCATGGTTTTTTCTACATTATTTTGTAATTCAAAGGTTACCCATTGTAGAATTTGCCTATATACTAAGCACATGATAAAGATATAAAGATAAATTTTATGTAACGCTTGAATAAGCTCCTTTCACACAATTGTATTGAGAACATTATACATCATTTCGCATAACGAACCGTTAACTTTTGGCTATATAGTCAATTTTATACAAACATTGAGGATAACAAGTCAAATACTAAAAGTGTAAAATGTACAGTACCTTGTAAGTTATTAGAGAATCCATGTATATCTTGTGAAAATTGCCAAAATCGAAGAGAGTGTATATTGAAAACAGAGTATTGTCGATTTTTCTGTTGTCCAGTGTCCACTCCAACCCGTACTACTTGGCTTTGCATTTGTATGACTTCGGCAGTTTTATGCATTGAGTAGTTCTCAGTGAGTTTATTACTTATTTATATTCGTTTTCCATGTCTCAAGTTTGCATGTATCTATCTATAGTTTGAACTATGTTCTTTATATCAGTATTTTATAATCAAAATGATAGTAATGAGTAGATTATAAGCAATAGGATGTCTTCGTGGCTTTATCCTTTGTATGCAATCAAATTATTGACATCAATGCGTGGTCCTTTGACCAAAGAAAATTTAAGAATGGAAATAAGTTATCAACAAGATATAGGCTTGAATCCCTATCTACAAATTGAGACTATCCCCTACCTCATTAGGGGAAGAACTTTTTGATCTTAACATATCACCTCCTGTATTACCCACACAAACGCACATATGCGTTGTCTAAGCCTATTTCTTTCTGATTACCAAAATACAGGTGTATGCCCATATAAAAGAACAAAATCCTACTTGAATTCCAAGTTCTCTTGTTCCTCCTTGTCGGTATATGGCCTGCTCTCACTGCCCTTGCCTAATTGATCAGGGCAGTTAGGTATTATCAAGTTGTTGAACCTTGTCTTAGCTTTTTTTCCAAGATATGGCGCTCTTGCTGTCTTGCAAGAATATATAGCATATGTACACTGGATAATACCTCTTTAAAAATTGCTCAAAATACATTCTTTTCATTTCTCTACCTCTCGATTATTTTTTCTCACTTGAGAATGCAATTTTGTTGGGTATTTCACCTGTTGTGACTTGAAATTTCTTCCTTAAAGTTACGACTGCTGATGCTAAAGTGCATCCGAAGGAAACAAGGACCAAAATTGCTGCACCAACAAAAACTCCATCTTTTACTATATAGCATTCACCATCAAGCCAGCCTTTTCCATAAGACTGCTTTTTGTTCATGCTTGTTGCTGTGCTCATTAATGTCAATGCAATTCCAAAGTTGATCCTGTGAATCGCATAAATTCAAAACTACTTAGAAGATCTCGTCATCAACTTTCTTTTCTGTCATTACAGCTAAAAATATAATATTTGTTAAACTAAGTTTTCCATATTGCGGTTCTTTTGAGGGATAGGATAAACTATATATTGCAGTTTGTATTACCATGATTTTCTGAAGCTCTTATAAGTAATCGTTTGTATAGAACTTATAATATGTTCCTCAACGCAAGTATGCCACTAAGTGTGACAATTATGGAGTATAGTTTAATGTAGTTCAATTCAGTTGGCTTACACCATCGACTAAAGATTGTAGTTAGACAAGAGCATTTCGGACGATTAGACAACCCTGGAAGATAGCAGAAATTCAGTAACATTTTTATCATGACTAAACAAGTCGAAATTGCAAGTAAAATCGTATTAGTATTTTCAAATTCATCTTCAGCTCAAGATAAAATAAGTAAAAGGCACTACAGTGATGGCAGGAGTTGAAGTTATAGAATTCATAACCTTTGCTTTTCGGTGAGGTGCTTGTCCACTTGCCAGTAAAAATATGAAATTGGAACTCATATACATCTTGATACAATCCCAATAATATAACTAGTGAGTGAGCTAACATGCAGTTTTATTTTATTCTTAATTAAAGAACGTAGCTGTTGAATCTCAAGACAGAACACTTGTAACATGGTTTGTTAGTTGTTACTAGTAGTTCCAACTGTACTGGTTTGGAATTGCACCTAAACTATTGTCAGAACGCATATCAGAATCGGACGCAACGTAATAGCGAAGCGAGCCAAACTAGAAAAAGATACAAAAGCAGGTCAAAAGCTCCCAGAGTAACTAACTTCTAATCACATAACAAGACAGGAGCCAAGTTTGACAAATACTTTTGAAGTGTTCAACTAAGACATAACATTCATCTTGTCTACAGTTGTCACTTGTCACACTCTATTTAGTATACTGAATTCTCGTACTAGTTTACTCAATCATATGAAAATTTTGTTCACTAATCCCCATGTATAAATAGGCAAAACCGATACCTAATGTACGAAAAAGAATAGTAGAGTAACGTGTGAGATTATTGCTTACCATGAAATTACTAAAAGTATGGTGGCAATGGTCGGCCTTTTAGCATTGCAAGATGATTTTCTTTCGCCTGAATCTGGGCAAACTCCTATGAATAAGATCAAGTTTCCAATCATCTGGGCCATTAAACAACACGTCAAAGCTGCAATGCCAAACCCAAATGCTTCACTTCCTGGCAATTCACACAATCTTCCATCCAATCTCACATCTTTTACCTGCCAATGTTAAAGAACAACGTCCATTCATCAATGTAATATAGAGATGGTTTCGAACTGAGATGCCATCTTAATATCGAGACTACGTATCAGTTAAGCTAAGCTAGCTGACATAAATACACGAAATAAACGGAAGGGCATAAGGCATACCTTAGACTTCTTGAATTCTGCAAGAATGCAAAAAATAAAAGCGAGGATGGCAAGAAAGAATGCAAGAGACAATATTAATGAATATGTGTAGAGCTGTGGTTTTTCCATATAGTGATGCTTTGATCAGTGTGTCCTTTTCTGATATTGTGGGGCAATAAAACCAGAGCCAGAACAGGGGACTAGGGAGAAATTAGTGTGTGATTAATATGGAAACTTGGGTACTTGGTGGTGATGATCGTAATAGTTGAATCGGAAGGCATACTTGTTTTGACTAGTGTTGGTCTTTTTGGATGATGTGGTGGTTGAAAGAGGAGAGTTTTCTTTGAAGCAAGAGTACTTTCTCTTTCTCATTTGCTTGCTTGGAATGAAATGATACTATTCTATTTCTAGCCGTATTTGGAGGGGTTTGGAATATTTGTATTTTTGTACACGTTTTTGGTTTATGATTCTTTCATCATTGAGAACAACTAATTCCATGTTGAGTTTAAAATTTTTAAGAGAAATATTTGGGTAAGGGGTAGCCAGGGGAGGAAAGGATCTCTCGAGGAAATTATGCAACTGATTTAGGATCAAAGATTTGAACCGGCTGAAACTGGGAACGGTGTTGTGGTTCTTTCATAATTTGTGTTTTTTATGGGGTAATAAAAGAGTTAAAAGGATCAAACTTTATTAGGCTGGATCTTTGAAAAAAAAAATTCAAAACAAAACCTACATGATGCTATTTTTACATGGTATTGCATGGGAATTTTTGAAAAAAATTGAAATTTATTGAATTGTTTAAAATTTTAGGGGATTTATAGACACTTTTAAGAGCTTCTGAAATCTCCTTTATATTTTGTTAACAAAATTATAGGAATTTTTAAGAAACACCATGATGCTCGCCGATTTCGATCTCAAGTTCAAATCGGTAAAGACTATCAAATGTCGTGTCATTTTAGATATTCTCGCTGACCAACCAACTAGAGAAAAACGCCCATAAACATACAAATTTCCTGAGAAAAACATAATGATCACTGACCTGGAGCAATGCGAACTGTCGTTGACGATACATATAACCAAAAAAGATGTAGCGTTTGAGCCCTTTTAATATCTTCAAATGGGGCACTTTTGAGAACCTTTGAAAACGATATGTTTGGCAAAACAGACTGATAAGGTAGGCTATGTTTGGCAAAACAGACTGATAAGATAGCTGAAAAGTGAAAACTGATAAGGTGACTGAAAACTGATAAGTGACCTGATTACGTAGCTGGAATTTTTAGACCTGATAAGGTAACTGCTTTTAATGGAAGTGTTTGATGCAATTTGTTAAACAAGCAGCTGATATTTGACAAAATGACATAATAGGACATGCTTATATCTGGAAATAATAATCAGGATTTAATGGGTAGGCTTGTTATTTGGTAAAAAGTCGCGGGGCAAAATGGAATATATTTATCACCAATATCTTTTTTCATAAGCTACTTGGGTTAGCTTATTTTTAAAAAATTAAAAAAAAAACTTATAAGCTACTAACAAAATGTAGTTACTAAACACTTTTAGTTTGGTCAAACAAGTCTTCTTCAGTCAAAAAAGTCAATATAAGCTTATAAGCTACCCGAAATGGCGTACCAAACATTGCCTTAGGGTCTAACCTCGGTATACTTAATGAAAAATTGAGAATTTCTACCTTTTATGTATATTTTTCTCAAAATTACTACCCTATATGTCAAAATTTCAAAAGTGCTATCTTTTATCACACTTTAGATGCGAAAACACTACCTTAATCACTTGTCATCAACATTATGATTGCCACCAAGAGTTTTGACACATGCTAAATTGAGGATGAAGTAGTGAAAGAATGAATGCTACTCAATCCCATCTTTGAAGAACTCCAATTTTTTTTTATTAAAGGGGCAAGTTAAAGAATATGATCACCATTCTCACCTTCAATGTTACATAAAGCATTTCTCTCAAAAAAATAATAATACATAAAGCACATAAATAATAATTTATAATAATTTCACAATCAACCAATTGAGCACGTCTTTTTCTAAGAGTTACCAAATAAACATTTGAAATTTAGGAGGCATTAGTGGGTGTTCAATCCACTTAAACTCCTAGTCGGATATTTTAATATAATGACCTAATTAAGAAGTAGTTGTTTTTTGGTGAAATTATCGGAAGAAGATAAACCCCAACAAGGTCCATCAATAATCGAAATATGAGGTGTAGGAATACCACAACGAATATTCACATTATAAGAAGGCACCTATACTTATTGTAACTTCATAATATCCCATTATTTAGAGAAGTAATACAAGAAAACACTCTCAAATCACTGTCAATTACATTAATGAAATCCAAAATTTCCACCAACGCTTCTATCAAAGCACCAACAAAAAGAATTTTTTGTCACCTAATCCAATTTCCTATTAAATACCTCGATATCTTGAATACTCAATCATATTCATGAATCTCTCGTTTCTAGGAGGATGCTAAAAAATCAGTATATAATATTTAGATCTCACATATTGAACCTTCTAAATAATCTTGTATGAAACTGTAAAATTTTAACTTAAAAAGGGTTGTTACTTTTTGACCTTAACCACATCTACTAATTATCAAAAGCCACAAGTTAACTTTACCTTAAAATTAGATGTGGTCGCATATTAAGTTAATGTGGTCACTTTTTGTCTGCATCAAAAAGTGTTCACTATTTGTTATTATAAAAAAATGACCACTTTAACCAAACAATGGCCACTATACCGTCCATTGAAATCTAAGTTAACGATAAAATGTCTCATACAAGACTTTTTTTGACCCACTTTAACTCAACTTATAACTAAGTCTAATATCAAAAATATATATTAAACTGTCTTTCAATAATAATAATAATAAACTATATATTTAACCCTCTCGTTTAATAATTTGGGTAGGCTCACAAGTCACAAGTCACAAGTAACAAAACACTAAAGGTTATGTTTGGCAAAACCGATTGATAAGGTAGCTGAAAACTGATAAGGTGATTGAAAACTGATAAAGTGACTAAAAACTGATAAGTTACCTGATTAGGTAGCTGAAATTTGAGACCTGATAACAGGAGCGAAGCCAGGATTTTATAATCACTGGGGCCGATAATCGACCAACTAAACCAAGTGAACGAAGATGTATGAGTAATTTGCTTTGTTCGTTATGTTAGGGTTGTGAAAATTTTAGAAGTTGAAGTTATTACCACTGAGCCAAGCTATTTTAGTGATACTAAGAGCATCCAATTACAATACTTATAAACTTTGCAGGGGCCAGATTTAAATCTAATGGGCAGTGGGGCTGGGCTGCCGGTGCCAGACACCTACCAGCCCCCCTACTAGCTTCGCCCCTGCCTGATAAGGTAGCTGATTTTAGTAGAAGTGTTTGGTACATTTTGTAAAATAAGTAACTAATATGTAACAAAATGACATAAAAGACATACTTATATTTGGATATAATATTAGGGATTTGATGGGTAAACTTGTTATTTGGTAAAAAGTCTT
Source organism: Corrigiola litoralis (assembly GCA_901111285.1). Taxonomy (NCBI): domain Eukaryota; kingdom Viridiplantae; phylum Streptophyta; class Magnoliopsida; order Caryophyllales; family Caryophyllaceae; genus Corrigiola; species Corrigiola litoralis. The sequence continues at coordinate 16,213 of CAAKMY010113901.1, read as the reverse complement.
GGGGGTAAAGATGAAATAGATTTATGACCGGTACCTTATTCTTTTCATAAGCTACTTAGAGTAGCTTATTTTTGATAAGCTAAAAAAGACTTATAAGCTACTAAGAAGATGTCATTACTAAACACTTTGGATTTTGGTCAAACAAGTCTTTTTCAGTCAAATAAGGCAATATTAGTTTATAAGTTATCTGAAATGGCATGTCAAACATAGCGTTTGTGTTACATGCCTTAAACAGTGTAGTTTCAAAAAAAAAAAAAAAAACAGTGAGCTTTCCCGCCAAAAATAAAAAAATTAGGGTTAGAAGTATTTGATATGTAACTTAGAACTTATCAATTGCATTCCCTACACGAAAAACTTTAAACAATCACACACAAAAAGAGAAATCCACTCAGGTAAACTTGTTCAATATTTCAACAAAAATTATAATAACAAACATTCTTGTTTAGTTAAACTGAAATGTGATCAATTAATTCCATATAGAAGTAACGAATTCTAATGCAGGAAATGGAGAAAGCAGCAGAAAGTGGAGCCCCGGGATCGAAACGATTGAACTTGAAGAAGTCATTTAAGCAGGGTGTGCGGCCTTTGCTTACCGCCTTCCCGTTCGAGGTAATTCGCGGTAAACTTGGGTGAGACGGTCTTACCATACGGACCCGGGGGGGGGGGGAGTTTGAGTTTTGAGCTTACAAACTTAAAAGCTCACCCTTGTCGTATCATAGGACCGTCTTACTTGATTGTTACTCGTTGTGGTGTACTTGAATGTATGATTGTGTTAGAATTGATGGTCTAATACTCTCTTCGCCCCAATTGATCGTTTCGTTTGCTCGAACATTTTCTCACATGCAACCAAATGGGACGGAGGGAGTACATGAATATATGATTGTGTTAATTTTTATTTCTTTTGAAAGGGAGATATATTTATAAATAATTAGCCATTCGGCATCTACAGTAAGTATCGAGATATATCATAAACATCAGTAACGAAAACAAGAAGACAATCTTCTCCGAAAGCCTTGGAATCTTGAAAGAGTATTATTTGATTCCACTAGTCAATGCATTAGCAGATATCTTAAGCCTTGGGCTTCGACACCATCTATTGTTATACTCTAGTTTTGCAACTAGTCATTTTAGGATCTGCGTTTCTAGGTGACATCAAGGAGTGGGGTTGAGAATGTTGCTTGCATTTGAGTATTCGACTTACAGTCTTAAAAGCTCACCCTTGTCGTAGCATAGGACCGTCGCCTTACCCAATTGTTACTCATTTCGTGTCGTGGAAGTATTTTATAGTCTGATTGAGACCAGGGTTTGAGTCTACGAATTTGAAATACATGTTTTTTTTTTTTTTTTGCCAGGCGAAATACATATGTTAATGTTGCGTAATAGATGATTGTGTTATTTGTGTATGAGATGACTCGAGCATTTTGACGAATTCTCCTTTCCTTGAGAAATTAGAACCTCCAGGTCAGCCTGTTGATTGGACTTAGGACATGTGGTGCGGGAGCGAAAGTATGGTTGTTGTATACTTGAGTACATGATTGTGTTCCTTGCTTTGGCTCCACTGATCAATGCTGGTAGTTTTTCTCCATTAGTGTGAAATTTCTAATTACTTGGTGTCGTCAAGGAGTCTGGTTGAGATCGTTGCTTGTGTTTCGTAGCAGTCGAAATATCTTCTGATTATATCACCCGGGGCTTTTGAAAATTTGGCTACTGCGACTTTCAGGACTTCTCTAGGGCATTTCCGAAGTATACTGGCGCTGAACAGGATCGGCTTTATCAGCTATATATTCAGGTTCTATAAATTCACTTCTTTAATAACAACTATTTTTGTACTTTGTGTGTTGCTACGCGTACTTGCACTTGGTTTTTCTTGAATGATAAGAGATTTTAGAACATGGTGACATTTGTTCAACAGTTCAATTTGTAGGAACCGCTTGAAATTCGTAAAGGAAATGATCTAACAGAATGAATTGTAGAACCAGTAGCAGCTGACCTTGATCTGTTCATATCAATATCCAGCGTCTACTGCTGGCATATCTTAGCAATGAAAGTCCATATGAGAAACCATGCCCTTTCTTGTAATAATAGAATCATGGATTACTAGTAAGACATGTATTCCTATTATATATTGGTGAATGCACTAAATCACTGAATTCCTTAGTAGTAGATTCCTCTTCTGGAACATCTTTAGTCGATTTAATGAAGACACCTGAAGCTTTTATATGATTCATATGCACCCTGTTGCTGAGTTTGGTTTCATTTGAGGGTTTGGTAAATTTCTTTCATATAACTAGTATTTTGGTTTACACAAGAACCTATATGCAGTATCATTCAAAACTCAAATTCGTCGTAGTATGTTCCTTTTCTGGTGCAACTTTCATTGATTAGAAACAAGACATTCGTTTTCGAGTGAGGGAATAATTAAAGCCTTTTGCAGTTTAATGGGTATGACCATACAAGTAGTTTCCTCTTAACATTTAGGAGATCAGATGAACATGCTGTAGCTTTAAAGGAAGAAAGTAAACATAAGAAAAAACCTTGACAAAATTATTATTAATCAAACACCTATATATGGGTTTCAGTAGATGGTTAAATGAGTTCACAGGGTAGCCCCCTCTATACCCTTTAAAGAACAAAAAGCCACTACAACATCTTACTTTTGAAAAAGTTACTGAAACATCAAACGATCACTTTGTAATTAAGTTCCACAAGGATGATCCTAGCTTGTGTTCTGGGAACAAAGGATGATTTAGATTTCCACTTTACTGACATCAAGGCAGTATCATGCTGTTAGTGAGATATGGGGTGGTCAATTTTCAATATTTACTTACCAGTGTTAGCTGAGACTAGTAGAGAGGTTATTTCCAGGACGCACCGTGAAAACATCTCCAAAATGAGAAACTGCTATGGGAAGGATTGCATAAATATCATATTCTAACATGCTCTAAAAGCAAGGGAAATAATTTATCTAGGGGTTATAAACATATATGCTTGAGTTTCAATAATATTCAATACTAGACATTAGGGTATTGTTTGTGCATATGCTTTACTTATGTGATCTCTAAAGTTTCGATAGTAGATTACCAATATGGTTCCGTAGAGAGTTAGTTTATTACAAGGGCCTGAGTCCTGTGTCCTTTGCTAACTTGAGCCTTTAGTTAATTTTCTACTGTTTCACTTAACAGGTTATTACATCATTGCATGAGAACATGCAGGTATCTATTTCTTTCTTTATTTTACTCAGTTTGTGAAGATGCATTCCATTCCAATACCAAGCAGAAAAGAAGGAAATGATCTTCATTCTTTCAATCTTGTTTGAAATCATTGCCTGTGACATGCATGAAAGCTTTTGTGATTTTTGTGGATGAACCCATAAATGTGTTATTTTGAGGTAAACAGATTTTATAAAGGAAAAGGAGATACTGTACGTAAGCATATTAGCCTTAGAATTGATCTTTACAATGAATATGGTAATACACAAAGGAAAATACTCAAACAACTTTGTCTATGTTGTTGAATATCAGTAATATCTTACTGAATGTTTACAAGTCAATCCTTCCTATCTTGGTCTTGCACTCTTACTCTCCCTGGTTTCTTTGGAAATTTTTACATAGTAGTCTCACTACTTGTGGTGTTACTCTCCCCTGTTTTCAAAATGTTCAGTGTGGTTGTTCAAAAAGAATCTATCTGCTAGTTTTTGCTTATCATGTCCGTCAGGGCAAGATAATTCATTTCTGTACCTCCCTCCTATGCGAAATGTATGCTTTGCTGTTGTTGAGTTCATGACGTTCATTTCCTTGGCCTCTCATAAGATAATGGTAGCCATAGGATCGTTCAATGGCCAGAAGCAATATTAAAAACATGTAAGTGTGAAATCTCGAGAATGTTCATTAGTGCATGAAACAGTCTAGGCATCTAGGGGGGCATGAGGAGGATAAATTCTAGCTTTCTATTGAACCCTGATAAAACGGAGTCCAAGAGCGTAAAGTATGATGTTTGAGGATCTATAACATGTCTTATGTTTTAGGTCACATTGGAGTATAATGATCCGTCTTTTTTGGATCAGTTAGCATCTAGAGGTGGTTTTATCTTGTGTGTTAGTAACTCTCCGGGAGATATCTTAACGTACTAGACCTCTGCTATCTCATGGTTGATTGTGTTGGAAGGGCAGAATTAAAGCTATTTACTTTAGGGGTTAGTATCAGATTCATCTCTTTTGCTGATAGCTTTGTGTTTTATTTGGTTCTTGCCAGTGTTGTGAATTGGCTAGTGAAGCTGTTAAGAAATTCGTCCATCTTGGCATGGTGCATGATGTTTGCGAACTATATTGTTTTGATTGATGAAACAAGCCCCGGAGTCAATGATAAGTTAGAATTGTGGCAGCGAGCCTTGGAAGTTAGGGGCTTTAGATTGAATAGGTGTAAGACAAAATATATGGAGTGTAAGTTTAGCAGCAACGTGAGCGCACATGGAGGTATAGTAAACCTAGATGGTAATGAGTGATCAGTAGTGACATTTTTTAGGTATTTGAGCCCAATAATTTAGAAGGACCGAGAACTTGATGGAGATGTCGCCTATAGAATTAGAGGAGATTGGTTGCAATGGAAGAGTACCTATTGGGTTTCTATGTGATTGTGGTATGCCCCTTAAGTTAAAGGAAATATTTATACCGTACAACGATTTATATGGTATAGAAATTTGCTGCTAAGAAGTCCCACATTGGAAAAATGAATGTGCCAGAAATGCGTAAGGTACGAGGAATGTGTGGGCATACTAGGTGCGAGCGAGTAACGAATGACGTGACTATACTGAGAGTGAGAGTTGTGCATATTGAATACAATAGTTTGGATATGTAAAAAGAAGGCCAGTTAGTGCACCCGTGAGAAGAATGGAGGGATGGTGGGATGTTCAAATAAATAGAGGTAGCGGTAGAGGTAGACTAGAAAATAACATGGATATAAGGGTAGATATGAACGATATGAGTTTACTTGGCATTGATGAGAGTACGGCGTTGGATAAGGAATAATGGAGGGCAACAATCCATGTTGGTGATTGTGCGTGAGTGTGTTTACAAGTAATACTTCTCTCTTCCCCTTCCCCCCTCAGTTGTGATACTGGTTCTTGTTAGCTGACCCAATTATTTTGGGATTAAGGCTTAATTGTTGTTGTTGTTGTTGTTTGTCTTGGTCTGAGTAAGGGGGTCGAATGGTTGGTTGGGTTTTATGTTGTGTTCTTAAGCTTATTTTCATAACTAATTAGTTCCTTGAACTTTTGTAGGTTAACATGTTCTCCAAATTTGAACTCAGAAGCTTTTATGTTTGCATTCCTTTATAATCTTTCTTACCCTCCTATCCTTTTGCTTCTCTTAAATCCAAACATTTTCACCTCAGTTGACTTTGCGATTTGGGATGTACGTGTCTCTTGTCCAGAATGCTCATATCATGTTGTTTTATGTTAAGGTTAAATAGTTGGTAAGTAATGTTGATAGACTCCTAGCTATGAGCACCTTGGTATCTAATAGACAACTAGCTATGAGCACCTTGTATCTAAATGATACGTTTCGGAACCATTCGACACTGTTTTTTTGTTTTGCAAGATATGTCCTCAACAGATCTTTCCTTGTTGTGCAGTCTCATACTATGTTGCATAACAACGGGCCCGGGAATTGAAGCGGGTACCGGTACGGGGACGGGGAAACAAGAATTCTCTAAAATCAAGGGTACGGGCACGGCAAGGAAACTCTAATAAAAAAGAAAAATCTGAAAATAAAGAAGGATAAATAAATACAAGTATGTTCAAAATAAACTAATTATGCAGTCAGATATGTCATATTGTACAACCCTTTGTAGCCACAACAACTTACTCATTGAATTTAGAAGAAAATGTTAGTAAAATATGCACCAACACTCGTATCAATATGAAGCCAAGTTTCCTAGGTGTTTCCGGGTTTACGAAACGGGTACGGGTACGAGAAACGGCAATGGTTAGAAGTGTGCTTCATTGGCCTCATGTTTTCAAATTTTTTTTTTTTTTTTTTTTTTTAACTTAAAACCTCACCATTGGTGTTTTATTCTGTTGAGCTTTGTTTTTGAGATTCATTTCCTTATGACTATGAAAATGATGCTTGGTAGCTGCTGGTAAGGGTACTCATCATTCATTTCGAAGGGTTGCAATCCTTTATATCTCCCATTCCCCCCCCCCCCCCACAAAACCATAGAATGTAGCTATTGCTTTTCTGTGGTTGTGCAATAAGTCTTGTGCATTATGCTGATTGCTGGCACGTCTGGAACAGACTAAAATTTTCTTGCATTGTGAGGTGGCTGCTTTCGTTTAGAGTACTAGAGCATATTCTGGCTCCATTAGGTTTGTCCTTCAAATGTAGTGCAATACTTGCAGATTAGTTTATATGTTGATTTTGGGAGAAATATGAATCACCATGGACATCAAAATCTGTGCTTAGATATATTGCATAACTGAGCTAGTGTTAAACACGCTTCATGGAAGTGAGTGGTAGGGGTGTAAATTGGACTCTTCGGATTGGACTTACTTTTCCAAGTCCAAATCCAATCCAAGTTATGGTGAGTCCAATTCAATCCAATCCGAATAATTTTGGTCAAGTCCAAAAGTCCAATCCGATATTCCGAAATTGTAGACGAACAGACTTCTTTCCCTAAAATCAACCTTTTTTTTTGGCTCATTGAAATATATAACAATAAATTATTAAAAAGAAAGTAGTATTTCGCAAAATATGCAAATAAGTTATTTGGAAAATTAATAATTAATTTCAAGATAACATTAGTATACACAATATTTTATAAGAATGTTTGAACCATGTTTCACAATGCATAATAATTTTCCAAAAAAATGTTTACACTTTCTTGAAGGAAAAGATTTATATATATTTTCTAAAATCTGTATTGTAATTTTTGATTTTTGGATGCCAAACTTTTGATTCCAAATCCAATTCGAAAATCCGTATATTTAAAATCTTGTCCACATCTGATACAAATTATGAAAAGTGTTATCCAAATAGCTAATTTAAATTGGATTGGTTTGGATATTTAACTAAGTCGAAAACTCGAAATAAACTTTCACCTCCAGTGAATGCCTAAGTGGTGTAATTAATCTCCCTTTGGTGTCACACCAAGAGAGTTTTTCCTTCTTTTTTTTAAAATTTTATCTAGAGCGTGAATCGCGATTGACACGCTAATTTATTTATCTTTTTTTTTTCTTTGCATTGGTGGTTGTAATGAGGATCCTGACCATAATATATATATCAAGCAGTCAAGCCCTATGGCTACAGTGCTGCACGCATCTGGCAAATCTTCAGACCGTATGCTCAATTAGTTTTTGTTGGTGCATAAACCCAGTATCGTGCTCTCAACTACAGTTTGTAGACTTTGTACTCTTCAGACTGTATGTTCAATTAGTTTCTGAATGTACTGTATAAATCCAGTATCGTGCTCTTAACTACAGTTTCTACACTTTTTCAGGATGAATTTGATTCTTTATGTCAAGAAACACAGGTATGGTCTATAAAATCTCAGTAATTTCAATAGCTGCTGCCAAGCTTGCTTCTGAGGTTGAAACTATTGCTTGTATCTACTGTTACAATATGAGCAGTCTCCCGTTCGGTACTAACTACTACCTCTAAAACAACTGAGTAACTCACAGCAGTATTTTCACTTATATATGGGTGTTGTGGTACTACCATCATTTGAAGAGTTAACAAGTATGTGCTGCTGGCTATTTTTGTGCTCTTGCTAATGCTGCTCAGCTAATTCTTGTGTTTGAAGATAAAAAATAAATGGTGTGAGAGGGAGGATAAGAGAGATTAAGAGATGCAAAATGGAAGGGAAGAGATAACAAGGTTTAGTGAACTGATGGATTAGTTTTGCGGAGTAATCATTAGCTGAGCAAGGTGAATATTTGTGCTTAAAAAAATTTAAGCTGGGGCCTACAACAATATCTTAAAAGCCATTGGAATACATACCATACTCTGTAATTTGCCTAGTCTGAACTTCTGATGAGCATCTCATGCTTCGTATGGTCTGCAGGTGGGTACCATGTTGGACACTGTTGAGCATTTTGTGGAACAGCAAAGTCTGGACCCTTTATTTGCACAGAAGTAAGCATTTTTTAACACTATGTAATGTAATTATTTCATATCATCCTTATAGTTTGTCCCAGCAGTTATAACTTTGCATTACAACTTGGGCATACTGAATTTTTATTTTACTTACATCCAAGGCCAGGCTTAGGGATCTATGCTAGGTAATTATCTTAATGTTGATCCAATAGCGAACATTTAGATAATGGACTAATCAAAAATGAGTTTTTATCCTACTTACATCAATTCGTTATTATGTCATACTCAAATCGGATTCGGACGAAATTGCCAACCCTACGTGTCAGCGCCTTGCAGCTACTATGTATTTGTGCTCAAGTATGTTGTTGCCCTCTGATGCCCATCTATGTAATGAAGTAGTAGGTGATTAACACACTTCATGTCAAGGGTTAATTGGAACAAAAACCTCTTTGTAATAGTCATTACATATTTACGGGGGTAAGGCTGCGTACACCAGACCCTCCCTTACCCTGCTTGGCAGGAGCCTTTTTAAAGGCACTCGGATGATGCAATGATATATGTGGTTGATTTCTACCAAAAAAACAGTATGTGGTTAAAAAATACTATTTTTTGTACTCATGTTGCCTGATCCTCTTAGTCAATGATGGCATGATTGCCTGATCTGTCCTAGTGAAAATTTCTCTACTATGTTTACTGGTAGTATTATATCTCTTGTATGTTCTTAGTGAGAAGCTGATGTCTCCATCTTCTTTGATGGGGGGTTTTACGCTCAGATCTCTGCCGTATTCATTATTATCTGAAGCAAATGGTGCTTGTTAACTAATGTCAGTATCCATTTAATTTTCTACAGAACAAACGTGGAAGTTGTCAAGCATGATTTGCTTGCTGCAAAAAGGAATGAGATCCATTTACTGGAGAGTTACCTAGATAAGGTAAAGTGTTTCCTGATAGCATTTTGCTTTTGAACAGTCTATGTTGCTAATAAGATTCTGAAGAGTAACACCCCATTGCACTCACTAGTTAATATGCATGGGCTCATGGCATAAGATGCGCTTCACAACCATAGATGGTTCTTTATTGCATTGAACTAAGTAACCTCTGCTGAGCTTAGTTATTCTGTTGTAAGTGTGTACTAATAATGGGAAACTAGTTTCACATTGCCATTCATTACTTTCGTAAAATATTATTGAACAGAAGTGCAACAGAAGACAATTTTTTGTAGAATTTTATTGAATAACAGAAGTACAAGGAGCCCTCCTAGTAAATTCACAAATGACTCCGATCTTTTTGCTTTAAATTTAGTGTAATTGGAACATCTTTTGAATCTCTAGCAACTCTAGCCCATAAAGAAGCTAAGAAAACTACCCTACCCCAAACATACTCTAAGAATGGTAAGGGATCCAAAATTCGTGAATCATGTTCAATCCAAAAACAGCAACGGATAGCTTACACTGCACATTTCCAAAGTAACTTCCTATTGTTTCTACTAGAGGCCACATATCTTAGATTTTAAGTTGTAGAAAGTCCATAATAGAAGTATTTAGTATTTCTCCCAAATACAATATAATTTGAGTCAAAGTGAATAAACCGACTCACAATGAAGAAAGAGATGGGCAGACATACAAACAAAACACAAATGTCTGGCTGAGAATTATTATAGGCCTGCGGCACTGAATGACTATATTAGTTTTACCTTTGCTAACGCCAAAGTCCAAGAAAAACCTCGTATCTCAAGAGGAGCTTTTGTCTTCCAAACCCCATACATTATCAAGCTCAAAGAAGAGGATGTACCCATAGTTAATTACTCAAAAAATATTTATAGTAAACTCCCTAAACAATTAGTCCCATCCCACCACTCAAAGTCATCAACTGTTTGGTGGTTAGTTTTGTGGGAATGAAATTCAATTTATGTGCTCTCGGTCACAGTAATTTATGTTTGTCGAGCGTATAACCTTTGACCCCTATTATATATGCCGCCTATAGGGAGCCTGTGGTCTGTCCTGGTCAGTGTGATTTTCCTTGTGTTAGGTTTATGGAATTGGGCAGGAGAAAAGCAGGGATGATAATGGCTATTGTAAAGCTGCATGCATTTAGCTATTTTCTTGTGTATTTGGTGAGAGCAGAATTGTCACTTCTATTTTCTTATAGCTTTCATTATATGGAGTGCGCTCAGGGCTGGGCTACTTTTTGGCATCTTTTTTGGGCTAGAGGAGCTGGTGTATTTAAGGCTTCCTGACTACCATGCTGTACCAAACTAAATCTCCTTTTCACCCTTCTCCTATCGTTGAATCAACGGCGCAATGCATACTTGAGGGTTGTTTTCTCTCTCCTCTCCGTCTATCATACAAGTTCCTGCTTCTTCTGTTTCGTTCTCTTTGTTTTCTCTTTAGTTCTCCAGTCTTACGTTCATAGATATATAATTATATGAGCTACCTTTACACGTAAGTACTTTTGTTAGCTTATAAATCCGCTAGAAAACCTGCTAAAATACCTGACAATATAAAGACTCTTAGGGAGAAGCTTCTTATTTATGCTGTGGATTCTCAATCTTGTTAAAATTGTTTTGCATGGGATTCTACCTTCTTCTAGATTCTCGTGATACGAGGAATTGTAAAGGTGACTTTCCCGGTGTCTCCTCTAATACCTTGATAGTTGTCTGGTTATCTCCCTCTAGCAACTGACGTTTCAGTTATCTGATTTTATTTGTAGTTAGGAGTCTCTGTGAAAGTTGGATGCTGTTGTTTGGCTGACTCTTTTGAATAGGTTTTCTACTTATCACTGGTTGCACTTGCATGTTCAGCGACCGGAAAAGGCTATGTGATTTTGTGGCCTGTGGATAGGACTAAGATAAGGATTTATAGTTCTATAATTGTGAGATGCTGTCTAGACCTTGTTTCAACTTCTGCTTATAATGCAGTCAGTTTTGTTTTCTGAATCAAAGCAAGGGCAAGGAATGAGAGGTCCTTACCAATTAATTGGTGTGCTTATCTGGAGATATAATAGAGGGAGGAAGAAATTAGTCAAATCTGCCATACTGTTGCTTCCTGTACAAATCAGGATTGCACAGGATTATTCTGGCTTGGTAACATAGGGTAGGACTGACACATCGAAGAAGGCAAGATAAAGTCTGTACAGGTATCTGGTATTGCAGTTACAAGGACTTTCATGTTTGCTGAGTACATGAGAATTGGAAAATGAGCTTGAGTTACAGAACAATAAGAATGTTGTATAATTAGACTATGTAATGTGTGTCGCAGAGACATTGATACCAAAAGATTAATTGCCTCAAAAATTTCCCATCAATTACAAATTCTCATATCTTCCTGACTCAATAACCTACGTAGGGACTTTTGGAAATGCTGGTCTCTGTTAAATTTACGAAAAATAGTAGCAAGGATTAGAATTGAGAGCCAAGTACCGTTATTTAACATGAGAATATTATTGTAGATCTTCCCACTAAGTCATTACCTCAAGAGGTTTCACTCTCATAGATGAAGGAGCTTGAAATAAAGGTTGTAAAACAACAGAAATGTTCTTAGCCTTTGTATTTGAGTTGATATACATGCGCATAAATATTTCTTCTTTGTTATAGGATGTATATATGCGAGAAGAGGAGGGTTAGGTGAAGCAGATGAATGAAGTATTGTTGTTGGTCCACACTACTTGTGTAATTGATGATTCTGTTTACCGGTGAAAATTGGCAGCTATATATGCTACCAAGAATGAAGTTTATGATTTGCAAAATTTGATGATGCTATTGTTGTTGCAGACATGTATCCTATCTGATGCTGAAGAAGTATGTAGATGTAGAATAATGCGCTGAACCAGTGATCTCACTGTTGTAGATTAGCAGGGTGGAAGTGAAAATCATGAATGATTTTTCTTAGGGGGAGGAAGGGGGCAGGAGGTAATAGGTAGCCCCTACTCACATGCTCTTAGAGTCTCACCATGAGACCTTCTCAACCGAGTTCCTGCATAATTAAAATATAGACAGCCTCATAACAATAAATTTTAAAGCTTGACATGCACTTCCATGTAGCTGTTATCTTCGGTGATTTTGATAAACTAGAAATTACGAATGTAAAATCTGTATGAATTCATTGCCCCTCTTCTGCCTTTTTGTTGGGTGATTGAAATCCGCTGTTGAGTAATTGGCTTGTATACGACGATATATGGTGGTCAATTTCAGGCAAAGTTGGGGTTTCGCTGATATGTCTCTGCCCTTAACTCTCCCTCCAGGGATAAGGGGAATCAAAATGGTAGAAGAAGAAAATCATAGTCTCGATGTTTGCATCATTTCACTGATATTGTTTCTTCAGATGCTTGTAAGCGTCACCTGGGTGTCTGGGTCAATTGACTTCATTGGCAATTTATGGAGCTATAGTTAAGCAGATGTTATGTCGGTGGAAGTATTTAGCAGATCTCCAAATCTCTGTATCTGATGACTTCATATGTTTGTCTTAAAAAACAGATTTTGGAGGTCATGTTTTGTCCACAGTATTAGGACAAAGTCCCAGACAATAACGTGTTTCTTGACTCCATCATGTGAAGGGGCAAATCTAGTTCTTTTTCCTGGAAGCTAGTGGCATAGAACTACGACTATGATAGGTGGATAAGTTTTAATATATACATATTTAGTCCCTTTTATGTACATAGTCTCAGGTTATCACTGAACTCAGCTGATGATCTTGAGAAGCTTTGAGCATGACCCTTAGTCAGGACTTCTCCCAATATGCTGTTATATGATGCACCACACAATCCCCTAGGAAAGAGCGTTGCACCAACCAGATTGTAATACTGGAAATAACAATGGTGTGAAAACTGTCTGGGAGGTATCTGGTTCTAGTTCAGACGAGTCATGTACTTGAGCATGCTTCTGGAAGGTACATCTGGATTGACTGTAATGAGGCTTGAAGTTGTTGCGTGGTGCGTAATAAGAGTTAATTGAGTTTAATTAGATGGGGTTCAAGATGTGGAATATGTATGATTTCTTTGAGCTCGCAGTGCGGAGTTATCAGTGGAATCTGGGGGCTGGGACAATTCAAAGAAATATGCTTTAGATGAAAGTAGTCCTGTTGATCACTTAGGGTATATGCTTGGCTGTGAACAGGTATGCTTGGCTGTGAATAGGTATAGATTATTAGTACTAATGGAGTGTTTAGGGTCGATAGTAGGACTAACAAGAAAGGGTAGGTGTAAATAAGTGGTTGTAACACAATGATAATTTTAAATGCATCTCAAAATAACTAAATCCTTTTACCTAGTCTATTTTAGTTAGTTTATTATCGAGGTCTAATTTGTAGAGGAAATTACTTACAGTCATCTGTTTTCTGCTTCTAGCTCCTCTTTTCTGCATGTTTACTTTGGCCAGCGACCTGTATGGTTCCTGCTTTTGTCCATCCTATGTGCTACAGTTGTCTGTATCCCATTTCTATTTTACACCTCTGCTGCTATAGCACTTCCCATTTTCCTACATCCGAGATGTCCGTATTCTGGTGACAATTTCCTTGACTATTCTCCCTCTGGTCCAACCATTTCCCCACATCTTTCAAAATATGCGGGAGGCTTTTGAAATATGTGGGGAAATAGTTGGATCAGAGATAGTACAACTTTTAATATGAATTCTTTATTATCAGATTGAAGATGAGAGATATGGCATTAAAGATCGGATCAATCTCCTTAAGAAGAAACATGAAGTGACACCAGACTCTACTGATGCGCTTGAAAAGGTGCGCATTTCGCATTTGTCTTGTTTTATGCATTTGGTCATCTTATTCTTATGCTTCATAAATTTTCTTTGACTTTTGAAATTATATCAAATTCCTTTGGCAATTTATCTTTGCAGCTGAGATCTATAGTTGCAAAATATGGAATTGATAGGGCGGAAGGAGTTCAAGATGAAATAGTGTCTGAGATGTGAAGGCAGCTTCTGGATTGCAAACTGTCGAACTGACGTGTAAATGAGATGGATAGCTCTTGGGTATAATGTTTTCTTTCCAATGGGTTGTTAGTTAACGTTTAAATCGCAATGCCAGTCTCATATGGCGAACATAGGAGTGGTAGAATTGCCAACTTGAAGGATAAAGTAATTACGGAGTCTAACAAAAAAGTAGGCACCTCTGAATGGTCTTTGAGAGGCTATGACGTCTTCTATTGAACAACATTTTGTTAAAGACGTTTCACTTCTAAATGGGAAAATGTAAAAGAAATTCATTCTATTAATCTCTCTATAATTAATGGTAATCAAAATATAACCTTGATGAGCTTGTAAAAGCAAATATATACAATACTAGATGAAGCCCGTACGATGTATGGAGCTTGTAATAATATTTTTATAACACCGATAGTGATAGTAATGATAGAGTAATGGTTATAAGATATGGATAATAATTACTATTAAGTAACCCTTCTCAAATTAATATGAATCTCTCTTGTGAGATGCAAAAAAACTAGAAAATTATAATATTTGAAAATAATCAAATATTGATAAAGAAAAATATTTTCAAAGTCTCAATATGTTATGGGCTTGTACATAAAGGTTAATTGTCATCTATATGTATAAACTAAATAATTGTAGCTCAATTATACTCTTATGGCTAAGCAAACTTAAAAACCAATATGATGCTCATACTCAATCAAAGGAACGCTAATAAAATATAAGCAAAAAAAAAGATGTAGTTAATTAGATGTTATTAAATTACGAAAAAATAATACATGGGAAGAAATGAAGCCTTTTATAACACATGTAAATTCAAAAAATAAACCTCATAAAACATCACTCAGCTAAATGCAAAAAAAAAAAAAAAAAAATTCATACCTCAATTGGTGTGAAAGATGATGTTTTTATATATTTCCTCGCTATTGTTGCCAATGCTTCTCCAATATACAAATAAAAAAAAAGTAGAGTTTGCAACGATAATCTACAACTAACGTAGTAATTTTATGAAGTACAAATTGTAAAACTTCATTCTGACGATACATATGAGCTTCCCCCTTCAATTTCATGGAAAAGAGAAATACAAAACTATCTTTATATCTTGTGAATTTGAAAATTGAAAAAAAAACATATTTACGTACCTTCTAAAAAAAATAATCCTCCCATTAAGCCTGTTATACTATGTCAAAGAAATATAAGAAATCATCGATTAGACACCCAACATTTAAAATGTTTTTTGTACACTATTACTATCAGGTCATGAGAAAACACGTTCTTTATTACGCATTAAAAAACCTAATAAAACATATCACCATTTAAAAAATAAATATCATTTAACATATTACTGTTGGCCATGAAATATTAATAACGTTCTCTTTTCTTGGAACTTAATAAGAATATTAATGCATCACCTTAATTATAATATGAAGTACTTTCGCATGATCCACTTCCAATGTATCTCAAAACCACAAAAATTATATATATTATTCGTTTTCACATGACGCCTTACATAAATGCTATATAATACCTTAAACTTATATATCTTTGAAAAGGTAAATGTAAAACTGAAAAACACAAAATAAAAAATATTAAGTGATATAATTAAAAACTTGTAGAGAGTAGTAAAAGGCACAACAACAGTTTACAATATTAAACTTGTATTCCACTAACAAAAACTTGCAAAATACAAAAAACATATCCCGTATTAGCACATACGATACATGATCCTAACTGCAAATTGTATTAAATAGAATTGTACTTTTCTTTAGAAAATTGTAAAAGTTGTCCCATGACTCCTTGAGTCTTTGATGATCGTCAATTTAACTATAAAGTCCACTCATTTGTATAAAAATATAAAATACTTTAATTCAAGAAAAAAAAATCAATCACAACGATGATGTAAAGATGAATGCCACACAAACCTATATATGAATGAATGAAATAACCATATAATGATATTAGTATATTCTGAGACGAATGTAACGGTATACGTATCGTATTTTTATGATATGCATAGTCGAACTAATGATTTAACATAAAAACAATAGACTTTATAATATGATATTATAACAATTTTCTTCTTTAATTCGGTCATTTATCCTCTCCTATCGTATTATCATTTTAACCAAATCAAAAACTAAATATCTCTTCGGGAGAATATAGTATAGATTATTCTAGTTTTAAAATATATT
>CAAKMY010113868.1:933-26290 GCA_901111285.1 Corrigiola litoralis | reverse complement strand
CTCCCTAAAAATGCTTGTATTATATATAGATATTAATTAATGGCTGTTGGCAAACATCCTTTTTTTTTTTTCTTTTCAAACTTGGATATGGGAAATTTAGTTGGAACATTCCACAAAATAAAGATACTCATAAATTAATAAGAAGAACTTCGACCAAGTTTGCCAAGAGATAAGCATATGCCAGTTAGCTTTGCACCAAACAGAGAATCTACAGGCCAACTAGTAATTATGTTACTTTACTTTGCATTACTATATTCATAAACATGCAAGATCTAAAGATTAAAATTCACAATAGTTGGATGGGAATGCAGTCAATCAGTGCACCTTATAACTTTCTCAATTATATTCCATCCCCATTTAGCATCATTATCATTCTACAACACTAGTTTTTATCAAAGATATAGAAGTAGTATTCATGATCCTCCTTGGACCTTGTTGATATTATTTAGGTGTTGGTGGTGGCGTCATTCTTTTAATAATACTAGCCTCTTGGATATTATGGCAACATGAGAAAAGACAGCTCAGGAAAGCACGCGAAAGCTTCTTTCAACAAAATGGTGGTCATTTGTTAAAGCAAAAGCTGAATGGACGAGATGTATCTGTCGACATGGTCAAGATATTTACAACTGAAGAACTTGAGAGAGCTACCAATAAATTTAGTGATAGCAATATCATAGGGAAGGGAGGGTTTGGTGCAGTATACAAAGGCACCTTGCCAAACCAACAAGTAATTGCCATTAAGAAATCTCTCCAAGTGGACGCCAAACAGAGTGAGCAATTCATCAATGAAGTAGTTCTGTTATCCCAGCTCAATAACAGGCATGTTGTCAAGCTTTTAGGCTGTTGTTTAGAGACAGAGGTACCTCTACTCGTTTATGAATATATCAACAATGGAACGTTACATGACCATTTGCATGATGAAATGAAGGCGTCTCTTCTTACATGGGATAATCGAGTGAGGATAGCATCAGAAGTTGCGGATGTTTTATCTTACCTGCACAGCACTATTTCTACTCCTATAATCCATAGAGATATAAAGTCTATGAATATTCTACTCGACAAAAATTACACTGCAAAAGTGGCTGATTTTGGAGCTTCGAGGTTGGTTCCGATGGACCAAAAGCACTTGGCTACCATGGTGCTCGGGACATATGGTTATCTTGACCCCGAATACTTACAAAGAGGTGAACTTACTCAAAAGAGTGATGTCTATAGTTTCGGTGTTGTTCTTGTGGAAATTTTGACGAGACAGGAAGCTGTATCGCATGATAGACCTGAAAGAGATAGATGTCTAGCTATCTTCTTCCTCAGGAAAGTCAAGGAACAGTGTTTACATGAAATTCTGGAAGACAGAATAGTGAAAGATAAAGCAATTTATGAGAAGGTCAAGGAAGTTGCCAATCTTGCTCAAAGTTGCTTGAAATTAACAGGAGACGAGAGACCCACAATGAAAGAAGTTGCAACGGAACTACAGAGAATAAGAGGAAAGACCATCGGATCACATCCGTGGTCTGGAAGTGACAATGTTTTCGTAGGAGAGAGCACACAATTCATTGGTGACTCTTCCAATAATCAGTTCAGTAGCCTTTTGGCATCTTTGGAATGTGGAAGATGACTGTATAAGAACATCTATGTAAACGCTTGGTGAAAATTACTAGATAGTTCAATACAATAACATGACTTGAGCTACATGAAGTATTGCAAAAGTTAGAATTATTCTATTTCGACTGAATTCGAGATGGCTTGATTGGTTGCTGGATTCCAGTTGCATTTTTCTATGTAACAAGCTAGTGAACTGAAGAATCTTTAGCCTATATGAACACTTAACAAGGGCAGGAAAAGATAAACAGTTGCCTTTATAAAATATTCGATCATGACTAGATCAAATTAAACATGGTTATAAACAATGATCTCCTTTATAATATTGGGCAAGATGGGAAACTTGGTATACATTACAGATCTGTGACTTTCTGTGTGTATGAGGTAAGAGCACTACTTACTAAAGAAACTGACCAATAACCCAAGGAATATAACTGCCTTGTCTACTAGTTTGTAAAGTAAATTACACATATAATGTATATTACATGACATAGTTATGTTTTATTCATCAGCAAATTGTATGTCATTTTATAGTTATCTAGCAAGATAGATTATCACCAGCATCGACCCCAAAATCAGCACAATACTGTTGATATAGCTGAATACGGTCATTAGCTTCGTTTTGGTTCTGGCCGTTACACTCAAGAGCACCGTTGATAGCTCTAATGGTAGCTCCAAACCCTTGGCTCAACACTGAGTGCACGTTATTCATCCAGAACCACAGGGCAGTCTTGAAGGAGATAACCACATCATTAGCCACAGTTTCAGGGGCATTCAGTCCATCGAATCCAATTGATTGTCCAGCAGGACCATAGTTATAGTTCCATGAAATTTGAAGGGGTCCTCTTCCATAATATTTAACTCCGCTGGTGCAAGGATATTGCGTGTTACTAGCATCACAGTATGCGTCGTTGGTTGACGCACCATTATTCTCCTCTATGTAGCAGAAACCTACATCATGACAAAATAAACTTCTTAGACAACATACAACATCATCGTCTACTTACACGCGTTCGTACAGTCAAAAGAACACTCGTATTAGCTTTCGATTATAAATGTCACAATATGTTACTTGATTAGTCTATGTCAAGTTTTAAGTTCGAACCTAGGAATATAGTATTGTTAAAATTCAACAGCGTCACCTTCTCGTCCTAATGAACCTACTACCTAGCTCAAATCCTATATCTAAACCGGATATGAGAGAACAAATTAGTCTCTGTCAATTATCAAGTTGATTGAATATATGGTAAATGAGCGATTACGAAGCTAATTATTAGTGTCTCACTCTCAAATACATGCACTAGCATGAGCATTATATAGCTACGTAAAGACGTACAACTGAGGTGCATTATATTTGCCTCTGGTCTATGTAATATGTGGAGACGCTTGCGGGTTCCTAAACATACACATCGAAATTCATATACACTTGATTAAACTTCTAGAAAAAAAGAAAGTAAATTAGTAAACAGTCACTTACTTCCAGTTTCATGAGAGACATGGGCAAAGAATGCAGCGATTTCCCTCTTTGAATCGTCACTAGAACCTGAGGTACCAAAGGTCGGGTAAGGAGCGATGGCGTTAAGAAATGCATCCCTAGTGTAGAAGTTTTTCCCTGCACAAGAATCCCCGGCATTGCCTATGATCCCATCAAAGAATGCTTGGGTCACAACATCCCCCACTGAAACACCACTACTCCCAGTACTAGGAGTACTAGGTGATGTGTTACAAGGACCCTCTTGGCAGCCATTTCCACAGTAAGCATCTCCTGAGCCACAAAACCCAAACTGGCTACAGCATAGGCTAGGGTCACATCCGCAACTTTGAGCAAATGATGAGATGGGAAAGGATGAAATTGTGATGGCTATTGCTAGAGATAATGTGAGCATGGTCTGCTTTAAAGTAAATGCCATTTTAATTTGTTTATGGAATGGTTTGATTTTTGATGAGAAGAATTTCTGAGTATGGAGGGTATTTATAGAAGAATTGCATGGAACTAAGTCAATTGTTATTATTACTGACCTTATCAGTTTATTGGACACGAAAGATTAAAGAACTTCGGAACATACTACGTATGTATGATTTTGTCTTCGAATACATGAGTTATTCGTATGTAAGAATTTGTCTCCAGACTCCACCGGTACGTATTACAAATATCAGTTGACTTTGGTAACGCCTAAACAGGTTTTACCTATGTTCTAACTTGGTCAATTTAGGAATAATGCAACTTGCAACTTTAAAAGCGCAACAAATCCTAAACAAAATTACAAGAAGATAACCCTCATGGACCAGGCCTCACTGTATTCAGATTCGATTTTGCGAAGTCTCCTCAAAGGAACCTTCTAAACAAAATTGTACCATGAGTGCTAGAAAGTTAAAAATTAAAAGTCCCAACTCCCAAGCAAAGCCCAGAGGAAAAAGAAAAAGAACCGAACCCCTATTTCTAGGAGAACCATATCACCTATTGTATATACAACAAAGGCAAGATCTACTGCATACACTTGAGAGTATCTACTCTCAAGCATTTTTGTATGTACCTTTATGTATTTCTTGACAAAATAAAAATCAAAAGTATATAAAAATACCTTTAAGTTAGACATGAGAGTATGTGCTCTCATGTTTACCTAATAATGTGCCCAACAAAGTAGTATTAATCGTCAATTACAATTAATAACTAGTTAGACTTTTTTTCTTTAAATCTTCTTTAAATCTGATTATGCACTCACATTCCTAATCAACAACAACAACCTTCTCTCTCTTCTTTAATCAATAACTAAACGCATCATCAACAAAAATAAATAGCCCTCCAACGCATGCAACAAAAATCCACCCGTCAAGGTTAATCTTAAGGTAGTTTCGGGACTACCTACTTCTAAGTACGTTGTCCCGGTGGCATTTTCGTAATTAAAGCGAATTTTGAGGAGAATAACGTAATTCACACTATGTCAAAATGATATGTTTACCGCGGTTGAAATGCATATATAACAACGGCTGTCAACCGATGTAGATCTAAGCGTTGTTGTATGATACTTACCTTTTTATAGCGGTCGTACAACAATTGTCAATAAGACCAGATTTTAACAGCGCTTTGAGTTAAACCGCTGTTAAAGAATAATAAATTTAACAGCGCTTTTCTCATCACCGCTATAGAAGGTCTTTAGAATGAAATATGTTGATATCAGCTTGTTGCATAGTATAGTCTGATACAAGACTAAGGTTTTTCCAGAAAGTTTAATTTACATAAAAAATTGATTCCCATGTGTCCACATTTATTTGAAACTATGTAGACTCATAAGAAAATCAATTTTCCGTTGTATGTGTTCTACACTCTTTTAGGCATTTTTGCCTTTAATATAAACTAAATTCCATCGAAAAAAAAAGTTGGTGATAATAACATTCTGTTTCCAGCAAAATGTTGATGAAGAGTCAACATTAATGCCACTTATTAGTTATTACGAATTGCTTAAACATTTAACCAGTTATACTTACATATTACGTATCTCTGTTATTTTATGTGTGTAGAAGCAAGAGGAGACATGGATAAGGAAAAGAGAATGGACCAGTAGCCCAAGAAAAATGACGACCTGGTCTACAGCTCTACTAGTTGTAAAGTCAATTTTACATATAATGTGCAATACATTTCATTATTACTTATGTCTTATTCATCAAACTATATATGTCACTGACTCATTGTGATTAAGAAGTGTATGCTATGTACCAGCTCCTGCTCTGCTAACAAGAGAGATTACCACCAGCATCGACCCCAAAATTAGCACAGTACTTCTGGTAGAATTGAATGCGGTCATTAGCTTCAGCTTGGCTTTGGCCATTGCATTCAAGGGCACCATTGATAGCTCTGATGGTAGCTCCAAATCTTTGGTTCATTACTGAATGCACGTTGTTCATCCAGAACCACAGGGCAGTCTTGAAGGAGGTAACCACATCATTAGCCACAGTTTCAGGGGCAGTTAATCCATCGAACCCAATTGATTGTCCAGCAGGGCCATAGTTGAAGTTCCATGTACTTTGAAGAGGTCCTCTTCCATAGTATTTCTTTCCACTTGTGCAAGGGCATTGAGTACTACCAGCATCACAGAATACATCGTTAGTTGCAGGCTTGCAGCACCATTATTCTCCTCTATGTAGCAAAAACCTACATCATGATCAGAAAACAGACTTACTACATCATCATCCACTTACACAGTCAAAATAACTATTAGCCGTTCTTCAGTGTTCGATTGAACAATGTCACAATAATACTCGTATTATCGTATGTTGATGGCTACATGAATATACACTTAAACTTACAAAAAAGAAAGTAGACAGTCACTTACTTCCAGTTTCATGAGATACATGGGCAAAAAAGGCGGCAATTTCCCTCTTTGAGTCGTCATTAGAACCTGATGTACCAAAGGCCGGGTAAGGAGCGATGGCATTAAGAAATGCATCCCTAGTGTAAAAGTTCTTCCCTGGACAAGAATCCGCAGCCTGGCCTATGATGCCATCAAAGAATGCTTGGGTCACAACATCACCCACAGTAACACCACTACTCCCAGTTAATGATGAAATTGTGATGACTATAGCTAAAGATAATGTAACCATCGTTTGCTTCAAAGTAAATGCCATTTTCTTCTTGGGTTGGTTTTATTTAATGAAAATAACTTCCGAGTATGGAGTGTATTTATAGGATTACATGGAAGCAAGTTAATGCTTATTATTATTGATCTTTATCAGTATATTGGACACGGAAAGATCAAAGAATTTCGGTGACATACTATATACTCCGTATGTGGTAGTAAAATTTGGCTCCAGTCTCCATCGGCGACAAGTTTTGGACTTCTAATATTTCTTTTAGAAGTATCGTAGTACCTGACTTGGTCCATTCAGGAATAATGCAGCTTGCAAGTCTAACAGCGCATGCTCCTTCTGTTGCAAAGTACAAGAAGATAATCCTCAGGGATCAGGCCTCACTGTAGGACTTCAGGTTGCATTTTGGAAAAGTCGCCTTAGAGGAACATTCTAAGCAAAATTATACATTGATCCACGTGACACAAAATCTTGAATTCGGTGAGTGCATCGTGAGTGCAATTCCCTCAAATATTATGAGTCCAAAGTCCGAAACAATGACTCATCGGCCACCTTGAACAACGTACCGTCAACACTTTCTCCTCCTTCTCCGGCACCTTAAAACTTCGTATCTCTACTCTTTACTTCATTCTTTCCTCTTTTGTCGGCAGCCACGACGCCTTCTACCACCATGTACTGATGGTGTAACTAATAAATTCAGCGGGAGATTTAGCTATGTTGTTAATCACAAGTTACATTTGTTCTCATGAAATGCAAGTAATTTGGTTTCGAAAATTAGTGATTTTTATAAGTGATTACCTTCGCCGTATGATAAGTAATTGTGCTATTTGTTATTCTTGAACAGTACACTGGACACAGTGTTAACTGTAACAAAATATGCATTTGCCTAAGCTTGGACTGGGACCTGTTAACCGAACGTCCGGTCGCTCGAGTGCTCTTATTTATCAAATTTCTTGTGCTTCCAGAAAAATTTAAAAAAAATTACAAAGAAACCTAGAAGTGTGAGGAACTATGGGCCCAAACACAAGAAGAACAACTGAAAAAGTCTACTCTTTGCCTGAGAGGTCTGGAGAATTACATTATGCTCTTGTATAGCTAGTCCTGTTTTCAAGACGTCTCGTCCCTCGTTTTGTCTCGTTCGCCACACGTATGGGCAAAGTCGAGAAGATAAAAAAGGTTGCTAATTGAGAAAGAAGCGGCCGGGGAAGTGGGGTTACTAAACGTGGGTTGTTGCTATACTAAATGTGGGTCTTAGTATGTAATTAAGTACGCAATGAGCGTAGTTTGAAACTTTCGTTTTAGTTTAGGATGGTCCATAGAAAAATTTAAGGGCGATCCTTAGCAATTCTTTAGGATGGGTGGCATGATATCTATTTAACTATTCATGATTGGCTTGATACTTAATCATCAGGCCTAATCAAGCGAGTTTTTCTTGGGCAAGAAATTAATAGATAATGACCAATAGGGTTTGATTGCACCTAAAAAGATACATTTGGGGTCTATGGGGTTGATTTGCCACTTTCCCGGAATTCGAACTGTAGTCTACATGCTGTATGTATATAAATCAGATAAACGAAGAGAGAAAAATTATGTTCGAATTGCATTTCATATAACGTACTCGTAGTAAGCCTTCTTTGATCCTTCAGAAGACCTTACAAAGTTATAATAAGCCCTTTATTATTGTTTGTAGTTCTCAGTACTATCTAAGTGAACTTTTATTCATCAAGTATAGACTGTATAGTTCAATGGTATATTTTCATTCAGCACGAAAGGTTACCACCAGGAGCAACCCCAAAATCAGCACAGTACTTCTGGTAGAATTGAATACGGTCATTAGCTTCAGCTTGGTTTTTGCCATTGCATTCAAGCGCACCATTGATAGCTCTGATGGTAGCTCCAAATCCTTGGTTCATTACTGAATGCACATTGTTCATCCAAAACCACAGTGCAGACTTAAAGGAAATAACCACATCATTAGCCACAGTTTCGGGGGCATTTAATCCGTCGAATCCAATGGATTGTCCGGCAGGACCATAGTTGTAGTTCCATGACAGTTGAAGAGGTCCTCTACCATAGTACTTCTTGCCCGAGGCGCAAGGATATTGTGGTTTTGTTGTGTCACAGTAATTATCGTTTGATGCAGCACCATCATTCTCCTCTTTGTGGCAGAAACCTGATCAACAAATTTAATTAGTCAAGTCAGATCATGTTTGCACAGCACATATACACATATCCTTAACGAGTAGATAATGGAGTAGAGCTTTGTCTAAAAAGGAAGTCTCAAGAAATATATACTTACTTCCAGTTTCATGGGAGACATGAGCGAAGAAGGCCGCGATTTCCCTCTTAGAATCATCACTAGAACCTGTACCGAACTGAGGGTAGGCACCAACAGCATTAAGGAATGCACCCCGGGTGTAAAAATTCTTCCCTGGACAGGATGCTGCGGCTTGTCCAATGATGCCATCAAAGAATGCCTGGGTCACAATACCTGAGACACCACTACCACCACCACCACTTGGAGTAGCAGGAGTTGGAGAACCAGTGCATGGGCCTGACTTGCAGTTACCGGGGCCGCAGTAGGCATCAGTGGAGCCGCAGAACCCAAACTTGCTACAACATAGGTTAGGAGCACAGTTGCAGTTTTGTGCAAATGATGAAAATGGGAATAATGAGATGAATAGTGCTAAGACTAATGTTGGCGTGGCGTTCTTCATGGTAAGTGCTAATATAATTGTTTCTGTGCTAATTGGTTTGATGAGATGATGTTATGAATATGGTGGGGTATTTATAGGGGAGTTATGTGGAGAAAAGTCTGTGTTATTTGGCATTTACGTTTTTATGTGTTGGGTGATTCGGCACGGCAAAGGATTTTTTGTGTTACTTGTATCTGCATGTTATTTGATATATTTGGCTGGTCTTCACCGATGTTAATATTTTGACTTGGTCATTCGAATGAGCTCAGTCATTTTCCAGCAAGCTAAGTTTGCGTAGCTTTTCAATTTTTTATCTTGGAACAGAATCGCAAGCAGAGCTAACGAGGGATATAACTAGGAGTGTTCATTGTATAGTGTAAATTATATTTTGGGGGTTTGGTGTGGTTGGAATAATAAATGATTAAAGTTTTGTTTAGAAAAAACGAAAACTGTGTTTGATGGTCATGGTTTGGTTTTGGAAAAATATAACCCAATCCAAATAACAAACAGAATAATACACTACATTTTGCAGATGAAAATGTTGTTCAAGCATACAACATTTAAACGACTAAAAGTTTATGTCATCCATTCTATTTTACAAATTAATATGAACATGTTTGGTTTGGTTTGGAAAACTTAGCAAATCATACTTTAGCGGTTTGGTTTAGATTATTTATATTGTTTGGATACTTTAGCGGTCTGGTTTGGTTTATACCCCAAATCACATCGGATACCCCTCTAGATATAATACCTCCATCTTATTAAATAAAGTGAAGGCCCATAGAGCTGAATAATTGTCATGAATCATGAGTCATGACTAAATCACTCAATGCAATTTTCAGTTTCTATCAGTATATTCGTTACGAGTCATTAGAGATGCGTTAGAAATGCCATCAATAAGTATATGAATATCTGTATTTGATAGACATTTCTTTTATGGTTTTGTTTGCTTATGTTCAGTTCAGACTTCAGATTATGTTCAAAATACATTGCTTGAAGATAGTTCGTACAGTACGTAACAAGTTCTGAGGAATACAGGTCCAAAAAGCTCATCGTCCAAATCCAACCCAAATGGACGCTTACCGGCTTATGAATATGTTGTTACTGTCCCGTGTACTTTTCTACTTTTTATTAGTTCTTAATAGCTGTTTTGTTTCTCGTTGAACTCTTGTACAGTCGTAATACTGGCTGATTTAAAGCAACAGAGAAACTCTCCCAACTTTTTTTGACAAATGAAAAACAATAAAAACTTTCAAATATCAACCGAAAAAATGTGTCTGCTGTATGAAGAATAGATTGTCATGTGTAAACAGATTATCCGGGATTAAGCTGCAGCTTCTAGATCATGTGTTCACCCCGAAGGGTCGCCACAACATTAGCCCTAAAATATAGTATTGTGTAATCATGGGAGCCAGAAAATCAACCATCAATACCTTGCTGACACGACTATAATTATGCATCCAAGAATTCTGACACGTTTGTTATGCTGCTAATTGCAAAATCTCAAGAGATTTTTTCTCCACTTTTATGATATGCTCAAGACGATAGCATAAATAAAAAACAAGAACATCCAGGAAAATAATGTAGTCAAGAGTGTAATGTATGACCCTTGACGCCCGTGATGATCGGGACATCATTTCAGATGAGTTCCACCAGAAACATGACCAAGCAGAAACATGACCAAACTTGAATGACAAAATAGACTATTCCACCCTATGCCGTGGAAGCATCAACCCTTCTATACCGTTCCTGTATGTTTCACATTTGTCTTTATGTACATTGCCAGTTCAAACAAGTAAACCACAAAGAAGAGCATAATGTTGAACAAGATAAAAAGCCAAGCCATAAGCACAGTAAAATGTAATGGACAAAGGTAGAAGTCTTAGACCCAGTCATAAAACAAATTCGCCTTTACTCACCAAAAGAAGATTCAATATCCAACAGAGGGAACTACAATCTCTATAATGGTGAACATTCTCGTTACAAAATTTTGAGCTGTATAAAAAAGGGGATTAAAAAGTCAGACACATCCCTTTAAAATGTTTTAAGACAGGTAATCTATGGGTAAAATCTTGATACTACTAAGATGACTTGGCCGGAGCAGCTTTCTTCTTAGAACCCTCTGGTTTCTTATCGGATTCCGCAGCTTTTCTCTTGTCCTTCCTTTCTCTTTTTTTCAAAGAAGTCATGTGCGCCTTGAGAATGAGTGCATATGAAGCCTGAAATCGCTGGTGTTCCTTGGAGCCAACCTAATTCAAAATTAAAAGAAATCGATAAACGACTAGCAGATTACGCACAAAAAAATCTGCAAACAAGAGTGAAGTGATTCAGTATCCAGGCAGAACTCAGCCGGAAAAAGCAGATTCTATGCACAGCAGAGAAAACAGATAATGGTCTTTCATGAAAACTTCAGGATGCAGAACCTAAAATTAAAAAAACTCGCGTCTTTCTGATTTCTTCATGCAGCAGGAGACCAACTAGCATCCGGAAGTTTAAACTTCATATTGGTGATCCAGCATAATTGATTCAAGTAAGAAGAAACTACTAGAATGCGGATATGACATGGTACTGCATAACAAGTCCCGAAGTCCGCTAAGTGCCAACTATTCCTCTCAAATTAATATTACATGTCTGCCAAGTGCCAACTGCCAAGTGCTCCAACCAAATCCTCTCAAACTAATATAACCACCTTGGTTGTTACAGAAAAGATGCACCATCAGCCACTGCCAGATCAATGCATCAAGCAATATATAACACCCAGACACCGGAAACAGGACATGTAATACAACCAGTAGCAAAGTTGGAAATAGATGGCCTGATGCAGTGATGCTTTCTGAAAATGCATCCTGATTAATCCATATGATGCAAAATTTTAACCTATAGTCTAAATCTACAATCTTAAAGGTCCATGTCACTCAATAGCGTGCATGAAATCCTTATATAGCAGGTACCCTTACCAACCACATTACTTACAGAATAAATTAAGGGACGTCCATCATATAAGAAGTCCACAGTGAACAAAGCAGTCCACAATATAATGGAATAGAACAAAATTTTCCATCCCCTCGTCATTGTCTTCTCACTGCCTCTGTAAAGTGCATATGTGCACGATACTTCTTAATTAGACAAGTCTTTTGAAAGGAGATGACGACTTTGTAAACATTGGCTTGCTTAATTAATCTGGGGGTGTTTCGGTTGGAGGTGAACAACCTTATATTCCACAAAAGAACTTATTGGTCCTGATGCCATGGGATTTCTCTTATGTTGTACATTCGTCCTATTTAATTCTTTTTAGCAAAATTTTATCTAATCCGAAGAAAAGGCATTTAAATGATTACAAAACCGGGCAATACCTAGATGACATATAGATAATTAGCCTATGAGCGTGGAACTCGCCAATATTATGACCCATTGTAAAACATAGTCGTTCTTCAAAATAGGCAAAGGTGACATTAAGTGTAACTATTCCATCAAACTTGAAAAGTCCAGACTTTGCTAAGAACATAGATTAAAAACCAGGCATGTCATAGTAAACCCATCCACTTGCAAGTAACTTGAATATCACTGAGGAACACACAGTACAATTCAAAGCTTCTAAGCATTTCAGTTTCACAAACAGTTGCTCTTCGGCGATACCAAATATGCAAAATAAGTCACTAACAGAGATCAGAATTTAACACACAACAGAAATAATTAATATATTAAAGGAAAAGGTGTCTAACAAAGCATAAAAACAAATCGTCTGTGATACCAACAATGTAAACTGAGTCACTAACAGAGACTCAGAGAGAGCAACAAACAACATCACAAAGCCATTAAAGAGTACTAATAATTAAACTACATAATCATCAAAAGACAATCCCTGCAAACAATACTAAAATCTGGTTCTTATTTGGGTTTTTCTCAGTGATAAACTACCTTTAGAAGCCTCTGCAGAAAAGATCCTTTCTGGGAGGTTTATTCGCAGACTTCAACAGCTTGCTTCGCAGCTTCGTTCTGGGCCGCTTCTTCGCTGAGTTCAGGAGTCATGGTGCCATGAGACTCTACAGCATCTTCCTCAGTAGCTTCTTGCTGGACCAACTTTTCATTGAGTTCAGGAGTTGCAGTGTCTTTGGCGCCTGATGCATCTTCCATGGCAGCTTCTTTTAGGACCGCATCTTCGCTGGATTCAGGATTTGTTTTATCAGGGGTGGCTGCTGCCTTTGGTGCGCCTCGCTTTATGCCAAGCATACTCAGGATGGACTGTTTTGGGACCACTTTCTCACTGAGCCTCTGCAGGACGGATTCTTGTTTTTTGCTATGTTCAGCAGTTGTGTTGTCAGGGGCAGCTACTACGACTTCCTCCGTGGCTTCTTTTAAGGATGCTGCAGCTTGCTTTGCAGCCTCTTGTTCGGTGGCTTTTTTTTGGGCTGCTGCGGCTTTTGCAGCTTCTTCTTGCTTTGCGGCCTTTTTTTGGGCTGCCGCGGCCTTCTTTGCAGCCTCTTCATACTTTGAAGCTTTTTCTTGCTTTGCAGCCTCTTTTTGGGCTGCATCTTGCTTCGCGGCCTCTTTTTGGACTGCAGCTTGCTTCGCGGCCTCTTTTTGGGCTGCTACGGCTTTGCTTTGCAGCCTCTTTCTTGGCTGCAGCAACTTCCTTTGTGGCTTCTTCCACCGCTTTTTTGGTTAATGTGGCTTTCTTTGCGGCCTCTTTCAAGGCTGCAGCGGCTTCTTTCACTCCTGCTGCGGCTTCTTTTTCGTCTGCTAAGGCTTTCTTAAGAGCAGCTTCTTTTTGGGCTACTTTTTCCATGAGTTCCGGATCTGTAGTGTCACTGTCTTCTTCAATCGCTACAGCTCGCTTTGTGTGGAAAAAGAACTCTTTTCTGGCATGTAAGAACGATATTTTTGAGGTTGATGTTTCGCCGATGTGAAAGGTGGCTTCTTTGGGGGCCTCCTTTTCGCTTTCGGAAGTTTTGGGGTCAGGCATTGCTGCAGCTGAGTGCTTCATACGGAACATCTGTAGAATATTTTTTTTCGAGGCTGCTTTGTCGCTGAGCTCCAGCGCAGTAGCGTCAGGGGTAATAGGTGCAGTTTCTTTTGGAGCCTCTTGTTCGTTTTCTTTTGGAGCCTCTTCTTCACTCAGTTCAGGAATTGTGGTGTCGAGGTCAGGGGGTGCTGCGGCAGATTCTTCTGAGGCCACCTTTTCGCTGATTTCGGGATTAATAGTATCAGACATGGTTGGGGAGGACAAATTTTCAGACGACATGGTAGGCTCACGAAAAGTTTTAGGACAAAGACTGGTATGTAAGGGAGATACAACAGAAGTTATGAGTTTCATTGATATATTGCAGGGTATTTATAGTGCAGCAAACGTGCTGGATAACTATGTTAGAGACCTATTAGGCTATCATCACAAGGAATTGAAGTTAAGATTCGAGTAGATATCATAGAAATCTACTGTAACCTTCACTGAGTAATATACTCTATCATCATGGAACTAGTTTAGTAAAACACAATATTCTTTTGAGCCTCATTAATTTTAAATTGAAAACATGAATCAATAAAATGGAAAAATTATATGAATATATCATCGATTCAGTGTATGATTGATGTATAATAAACATTTAGTTTAGTATTTTAAGCCAATGAAACTCAGTAATTATGACCTATAATTTTCCTACAAATCATAAGATCTACTTTAGAAAGAAACTTCCCTTCATATGCCATCTTACTTTCGGTTCACAGGTAATTACTTCCTTTAATACAACATAAACATTGTTATGTACGGTTTTTTCTCGCACAGTTGATTAACGTCTTGCATTGTCGTCTTAATAACCTGGATTTCATTGTACTAAAAAATGCTAAAAATCTGAATATTTTTTATCCTATTTTTATTTTCAAACTTTTATCATGTATCACTAATGTAATTCACTGGAACTAGACTTGTTTCGTGGGAAAGTGAAACACAGTTTTCTCCTTTATTGTATACACAAGGAGGTCCTTCAATTCGTTTGGGTTTAATCTGCCATAATATTCTAGATCTTTCCTTGGAGGAATGTTTCCATTACCGTCGGATGTTAAAGATTCAGACATTCAAACAAGAACCCTGATCCACCTCAAAGTTGTCTTTATACTAGAATCTTCGGTCTTACACCCCATTGTTTATCTTCGGGCTTTTTCGTCTACCTCAGATTACTTCACCTAGATGCATTCATTACTTCCTTAGTAGCGCATACAGGCAAATTAACAGAACATCATCCACTGAGCTTGCTATTCAGAATTCTACTATCATGTAGTTGGTGAGGTGCCTAGTTAACCAGAGGGAAAATGGTGCTCACCTACTGATCCGTGACGTACCTGTTAACTGTTGTAGTATAGCTTTTGGCTGGCCCTATTGATCGACACTGCAGCTAAGCAGATGTTTTTTTTCAAAAATAACTGCAGATCAAGGTTTAGCTTTAGACACCTCAAGTGTGGATCACAGTTAAGCTACAGACACCACAAGTGCAGATCAAGGTGTAGCTTAAGACGCCGCAGGCACCACTGGATGATTTTGTCTACTGAACAGTTGAAAGAGATGGATAGGTACCCTCCAATTCCCTAGGTCATGAACTAGATGACTTGAGAAACAACAGGCAGCATTCCAGAAGACAGTAATAGCTGCAAAATTCATTTCAGGAATGACTTCATATCCAGTAGACTTCAGATTAAATTCAATAATAGTAGTAGTACGACACCACTACAGTCAGATTGAGTGTTGACATCAAACACGAGTTCTGCTCTGTCAGACTTGAGACTTCTATACTGCCATCAGTCTTCTTTTTAGTATCAAAATCACGACAACTTTCTTTAGCACAAATGCAGTACTCCCTTTGTCCATTACCTTCAGAAGTACTAGTAGATTTTGGGAATCTAACAGTCACGACTTTATGGCAGTGTCAATGATAGGCTAGTAATTAATCACTTCTATGAAAACATACATCACCGAAAATATTCTCAGGTATGCACAGTTGGCTGCTATTTTATATGACAGACTCATCAATTTCATTCTCTTATATGGACTGGCTGGCCACACTATCAGATTACATGTCAAGGAAAAGGTCAAGCACAATTGCAAAGCTTCAAGGCAAAATAAATGATATTGTAGATTTGTAGGCATTCCAATTCCTCGAAACAGATGCTTTTCAGGTAGACCAACAATGTCAAGTCCCTAACAGGAAATTTGATCACTCCTTCAAAACAGGGATTAGATCACAATCCTATATACGAGATCACTGACAAATTACATCTTCATAAGCATATATGAAAAGGTAACTAACAAAACATCCAACCCAAACCTATATTTTCAGCTTAGACAATTGAATCTAATACCATACACCCTTCAACATGAATTAAAGCTTATTACATTATAGTAAATTATACCGAAAACTTGTACTTACTGGAATTCTCAGCCTGTCATCATTGTAACAAATCTAGCAATGGAAGGGAGTACTTAAACCAATTTTTTTTCTTCGTTCCAGTGAGAAGCCACATAACTGATGATGGGGTTAAAGATTTGCAACTGTTAAGTACTTCGTACTTGGTAATTGAGATCAAAAGGCTGGATTTAACAAGAATCCCGAAAAATATACAGTATAATTCACTGCTCTTTGCAAATTTAACAGCAACCATAAGTCCATAACAGGGGCAGGTGTGTATAATGTTAACAGAGTTGCGGGAATCAAGCATTTTAGATTGAGAGATCCAATATAAGACATGTTGAAACAATAAAGATACAACTCAAGAACATGCAAGGCATGAGAATCTATGGATAGATGTAAAGTGATAACATACTACACTAATACACCAGTGAAGGATATCGCCAATTGACTTGCACACTAGTACAGTAGTAGTACCTAACTGGGAAAAACTAAAAGTATTACAGAACAAATAATCCTAGTGTCATTAGATTTTGCTAATCGTCTACACCTAAGTTGATCCTAGAATCTTATTTAATAATCTGAGAATGTTTAAGCCAGTAGACTTATATGACAAGAAAGACGACACACATAACAGAATTGCAATCAGTTCAAGCAAAACAAAGTTAACTTGAGTATCATCCAAGCTTCAGATAGGCACAACTAGTCTTAGCATGTCCTTCAGATCAATGGATGTAACCATTGATCAAAAAGAAAAGAAAAGAAGTGACTACAGAACCCTATCATAGCTAGATTGGAAACCCTGCTAAACCATTAGCAATATACATTTCTACAGTGAATCTTGGTCTTCAACTAGTCCAGGGGCTCATAAAAGTTTCACATAGCAACAAAAAGAAACACCAAAAGACCATAAACTGAGTTTGCATATTCTATCAAATCAGGTTAGTATGCATACGGCTACAGCCAATGTTTAAACCAAAATTAATGCAACTAAAGGTGCAAACGATGAACAAGCGAAAGAGGCAATCATAGAAGCTATCCCGGCAACACACCATGTCGCCGTACAAAATTCTCATATACTCCGTATCTTAGATTTGTTGATTAATAGCAACTTGAAAATTTCACGGATTCTGTTCACTTTAGTTAGCTCTCTGATACGAATCTCATATACATTCTTTAGAATCAAAATGCGGCAATCAGCAACCCAGGAGGTCCTTCTTTGAGACAATTCTACGAGAGAAAAGAAGAATATTTGTCTCATTGTCTGGATCCAACAAGTCAATCCAATATAGTGGGTTCTCGACTAAAGCTAGAAACCAACCACAACTGGCTTTACCACTCCAAAGAAGCCTATATATATTGCAAAACATTGTATTTCACAAATTAATTTTGAAAAGTTTCATGTATCCTGCAAAACACAGTACAATTCAAAGCTTCTAAGCATTTCCAGTTTCTCAAACATGCTCTTGTGCGTTACGAAATATGTAAACAAAGTCACTCACAGAGATCAGAATTCAACACACAACAGCACTAGTTAATATTGTAAAAAAATGAAAAAGTAACTAACGGAGTATTAAAAACAATCTTCTGCAATACCAACAATGTAAACTTAGTCACTAAAAGAGAGAGCACAAACAACATGACAAAGCCATTAAAGAGTGCTAAGAATATAACCTATATAAAAATCAAAGACTATCCCTGCAAACAATGCCAAAATCTTGCACTTTTTTCGTTGTTCTCACTTAGAAACTAGCTTTAGCAGCCTCGGCAGAAAAGATCCTTTCTGGGACGATTCTTTGCTGGCTGCAACAGCTTGTTTTGCAGCTTCTTCGTGAGCCGCTTCTTCGCCGTGTTCAGAAGTTGTGGTGTCATGGGATTCTCCTGCATCTTCCTCGG
Source organism: Corrigiola litoralis (assembly GCA_901111285.1). Taxonomy (NCBI): domain Eukaryota; kingdom Viridiplantae; phylum Streptophyta; class Magnoliopsida; order Caryophyllales; family Caryophyllaceae; genus Corrigiola; species Corrigiola litoralis. Next base: position 8,121 of record CAAKMY010113868.1, on the reverse strand, counting down.
AAGCTTCTTCCTTGGCTGATTTTACGTTGGGTTCAGGAGTTGCAGTGTCATGGGCATCTGCTTCATCTTCCTTGGCAGCTTCTTTTAGGGCCGCATTTTCGCTGATTTCGTGATTTGCGGTATCAAGGGCAGCTGCTGCCTTTCGTGCGTCTCGCTTTATTCTAAGCATATTCAGGATGGACTGTTTCTCGCTACGCCTCTGCAGGATGGATTCTTCTTTTTTGCTATGTTTAGGTGTTGAGTTGTCAGGGGCAGCTACTGCGACTTGCTCCGTGGCTTCTTTTTGAGCTGCTGCGGCTTTCTTTGCAGCCTCTTCTTGTTCCGTGGAAGCTTCTTTTAGGGCCGCATCTTTGCTGGATTCGGGATTTGATTTATCAGGGGTGGCTGCTGCCATTATTGCGGCTCGCATTATGCCAAGCATATTCAGGATGGACTGTTTTGGGAGCGGTTTCTCGCTGAGCCTCTGCAAGATAGATTCTTTTTTTTTGCTATGTTCAGGCGTTGAGTTGTCAGGGGCAGCTACTGAGACTTGCTCCATGGCTTCTTTTTGGGCTGCTGCGGCTTGCTTTGCAGCCTCTTCTTGTTCCGCATCTTCTTGGGCTGCTGCAGCTTGCTTGGCAGCCTCTTCTTGCTCCATGGCTTCTTTATGGGCTACTGCGGCTTGCTTCGCAGCCTCTTTTTGGGCTGCTGCAGCTTGCTTCACAGCCTCTTTTGGGGCTACAGCTTGTTTCGCAGCCTCTTTCTTGGCTGCAGCAACTTCCTTTCTGGCATCTTCCAGCTCTTTCTTGGCTAATGCAGTTTGCTTCATCGCCTCCTTCAAGGCTGCTCCAGCTTCTTTTTCCACTGCTATGGCTTGCTTAACAGCAGCTAACTTTTGGGCTACCTTTCCCATGTGTTCCGAATCCATGGTGTCATGAGTGTCTTCTCCAATCGCTCCAGCTCCCTTTATGCCAAAAAGGGATGCTATTTTGGCCTGTAGAAACGATCTTTTTGAGGCTGATGTTTCGACGGTGTCAGGGGTGGCTTCTTTGGGGGTCTCCTCTTCGCTTTTGGGAGTTTTTGGGTCAGACGCTGCTTCCGATAACTGCATCATGCGAAATCTCTGCCGAATTTCTTTGCTCATGGATGCTATCTCATCGATTTCCAGAGCTGTAATGTCAGGGATGCTAGGTGCAGTTTCTTTTGGAGCCTCTTGTTCGCTTTCTTTTGGAGCATCTTCTTCACGGAGTTCAGGAATTGTGGGTTCAGGGGTTGCTGCTGATGGTTCTTCGGAGGCCACCTTTTCATGGAGTTCAGGATTTCTAGTATCAGACACAGTTGGGGAGAAGAAGTTTTCAGACCACATGGACCACATGGACATGGTTGGCTCAGGAAAAGTTTTAGAACAAAGACAGGTATGTGAGGGTGAAACAACAGAAGTTATATGAGTTTCAATGAAATGTTGCAGCCTGCAGGGTTTGTATAGCGCAACCAACGTGCTCGATAAGAATGTTAGAGACCTTCTATGAGAATAATATTAATGTAAGATTCGACTCGATATCATAGAAACCTACTGTAACTAGAAACCAAAACCCCTAAACACCAGGAATAATTACACAAACCTTCTCTGGGTAAAATACTTTATCATTACCGAACTAATTTCGTAAAACATAAAATTATTTAGAGTTTCACAAAATAATAAATATCAAAATTAAGTCAGGTAAACATAAATAAAGTTCTATCAATAAAATCGAGAAATTATATGAATGAATACAGATTATAGAGAACTATTGATCAATAATAAACATGTAGTTTAGTGTTTTAGCCAATGAATGTAAGTTAGTCATGACTTTTTGTTTTACTACACATCATACAATGAAAAAATTGGAGTTTTGAGGTCAGCAAGTAGTTTCGTTCATACAATAATAAAATTGGAGTGTGGTATTTTCTAGTACAGTTGATTAATTTCCTGACTCGCGTTCGAATATTTGCGTGGATTATAAAAGGATATGTTCAATCCTATTAACTTTAATAAAAGATATGTTCAATCCTAGATGCATTCGTTAGTAGCGCCCACGGGTAAAGTAACATGACATCTTTCACTGAGCTTTGCTATTCAGAATTCTACTATGTACGAAGTAGTTGATGATGTGCCTAGTTAACCAGCAGGTAAAAAGCTGCTCACTAAACGATCTGTAACGTACCTGTTGAGTGTCATAGCATAGCTGCTGGCTGGCCCTATTGATAGACACTGCTGGTAAGCAGGTGATTCAGGTAATGATTTTCAAAGAATACTGCAGAATGCAGATCAAGGTATAGCTTCAGACACCACAAGTGCAGATCTTTGTAGGGGTGGATAAGTGTAACTTCATTAGACAGTGCTCATAATACGAGTACTGCACTATGCAATGTCCTAGGTCATGAACTGACACTGTAGAGGGTGACAACAGGCAGCATTCCTGAAGACAGAGTAATAGTTGCAGAATTCATTTCAGGAATGTCTTCATTTGCAGCAGGCATCCTATTCAATTTTATTGCAGAAGACAGAGACTATCTATACTGGAGTAGTATACTAACATCGGTCTCCTTTTTAGTATCACTTTCATGACACCCTTCTTTAGCACGAATGCAGTATACCCCTAGTCCACCTTTAGCAATAGTCTGGTTTTCTATGGAATCTAATCACTCAAGACTCGTAGCAGTGTCAATCCTGGGATATTAACTAAGCACTTGATTAAAAACATCACCAAAGATATTTTCAGGTATGCACAGTGGGTCTGCGGTTATGACACATTCATCAATTTCGTTCTCTTCTATGGACTGGTTGGTCACACTATCAGACATTCAGACTCATCGCTACTCAACTGTCATCTTAACAAAATCAAACACATACTAACAAGACATCCCATCCAAACCTATATCATCAGCTTAGACAATTGTATCTAAAACCATACTCTAAAAACATTTAGTTTCATTCTATTAGATGATAGTAAATCAAGCCGAAATCTAGTTCTTCGATTTCTTTTCAGCCACACAATTCTTCATCTTCTTTAGTTTGTCACCTGTCTTCATCTTGCCAACCACCTTCTCCCCATCATCCTTCATCCTCTTGTTCTTAACCACCTCCAAACACTTGCCTTCAACCTAGCTACTTTCATACTCCCAACCATCACCTTGTCATCCATATACCTCATCTCATGAATCCTTCCCGTCTACTTCATCTTCATCCCCCCACTCTCCTAATTCTCACTCACAGAACAGTTCTTGTTAGTATGACATGTGAGATCGACAGTATACTGTCAGCTAATCCTTCACAGCAAAACTTGAAACCACCAATGTTTTCTAGAACAAACATTTAGACCATGTTCCTCAAAGCACGAATAAGCCAGCAACAAAGGTGACCCTTTCCGGCACCAACCAATTCTACGAAGGGTAATTAGCCCAAGAAAAGTAAAGCAGCTCTCCCATAAGACCCTCAAGAGGAAGACACAGGTACTCAATGGACTTCCATCAATTGAATAAGTAGTAACATTACTGCCAAACTACTGGTTCTAATCCAAGATTGTAGTTTTTATCTCGACTCTGTTTATCCTCTAACAAAATACCCACTACCATACCCTAGGACAATAGGATGCAAGATGACACCATGACACTTGATATCAACTAATTCATGAACTGACCACCTGAACAACAATCATGAAACCAACCTGTTCCATAAAAATCACATCTCTTATTCGAGTAGCCCCATGTCCCAAACTCCCTTTATACACCAGCATCAGTAAAGATAAAATATAGTGAGCATTATATCGACAGTCTAACAAACCCTTGACTGAATAAGCAGATCAAATCAGAAACCCAACAAGTAAAGATCACATAAGCCATATTGACAGAATCCAGTCAGAGCTAAACATCGACTAGAAAAAGTAGGAGAAAGAACACCATTCTTTCCTACTTCACACATTGAGAACGTTCACACAGAGCTTCCAAGATATAGGCAAAGCTAAACAACAAAACATTCTGCACGTGTTCATCCAAACACAGTACCCTGCTTTACTCCACCGTAGCACACTATGAAGACATAGTTTAAGACATTCTACAGAGAGGCTATAATAAGCTATTAATGTAACTTGAAGGTCTAACAAAAGGCTAGCTATCTAGAAAAAAGGTAAACTTGCTTGTGCTTTCCACTTCAACAGTTCATCAAACAGTCTTTTCATCCTCTAGGAAGTCTATAATAAGCTATTAATGTAACTGGTTTCAGCATTTTGATCGTAACAACTGGAATAGTCAAGACAAAGCTCTTAAATTAGTCTCTGAAACTAGAAGCAACTGTCAATAAAACTCAAGGTGCCTCCACCCCCTAGTACAAAGAATCCTCACAACTCAGTCAACTTAAGACATTGCTATCAACCTCGATTGCTTTACATGGCTCAGCTAAAGATTCCAAGCACATAACTCCAAAAAAGTTGACTATTGAATTTGAAGCATATGAACTTTGTGTACAGCAAAGCACACCAATTCAACCTGTTCTTCTGCGAAGAGACTGATCTATTGTAAATCAAATAAGAAAGGGCCCAAAAACTGACTGATATTCTATACTTCTAGGACCAACCATTTTCAAGATTAGTAGACTTATAACAGTAATATGGAAGGAGGCAGCTACAAAGACAAAATCCAGGAACAGAGTGGAACTAACTCAGACTAGCCATAGAAGCCACTTAGTCTACATTGTCCCCAGTTACACGACCACTTAATCACTTCTAGTTAGCAAATAGTTAAACATAAGGAGGAAAGGGATAATCTCACCATGCAACCCGATACTTCAAATAGAAAAATTGGAAAGTGTCTTAATTTACTGTAATTACAAATCACAAGACATCATAGCTATAGCCGTAAACAAAGTTCGGCTAGTGTTATGCTAAACCACCTTATCACTGAAAAACCATTCTATTGTAAAAATGTATTACCTAGTCAACATATGAGCAAAGTAAGACACTCTGTTCAAACCAAACCAAAAGGAGCAAACAACATGGTGATAGAAGCTACCCAACAGATACGACATATGAGGCATTGTGATACACAGTTATTGTTATTTTACGTCCCACATGGATAGCTAGCTCATCCACCACAAAGAGAGGAACCACCATAATCAGTTAAGCCTTAAACCTCTATGGAAAAGCAGATTGATATTGGACAAAGGCCACCATAGGAGTACAATCAATCACAAATACCTTCAAAATTCATCATATCACAAACTAAATCCACATTATCCAAAACACCAAAAACTTTATCATAACCAAGGCAAACATAACAAAACTTGGCCATTCATACTCGTCAAACAATCAGTCCTCTGCTTTTGCCAACAATGTAAACTAAATCATCACCAACAGATACCACAATTCAATACATAGATCACTAAATGAGTAAAATTAAACTTATACTAACAAAAATTAAAAAAAACACCTATATGATCAGGCTCAAACCATCCAAAATCACGCCCTTCACACATACTTCTACTACATTATTATCATAGTGAATTATACCGAAACCTTGCTCCTCTTCGCCTTCTTCTCAGCCACACCCTTCTTCACCTTCATCTTCAACTCCTTCTCCCCTTTCTTCACCTTCCCGTCCACACTCCTCGCCTTTCCATCCACATTCTTCGCCTTTCCATCCGAACTCTTCACCTTCCCATCCACATTCTTCGCCTTTCCATCCAAATTCTTCGCCTTTTTACTCACCACCTTCTCTTGACCCCCCTTCTTCCTCTTCCTCTCCACGACCTCGACCACCTGGCCTTCCCCCTCGCTCCCACTCTCCCCCTCCCCCACCATCTCATCCACAAAACTCACCTCATGAATCCTCCCCCTCTTCTTCATCTTCGCCTCGCCACTCTCCTTAACCACAACACTTTCCTTCTTCTTCTCCTCGAAACCGACACTCGCGAACTTCATCCCGACATCAGGCACCTTCTGATAAACCGGCAGCGCCACCGACTCGGCAAACTTCAAATGAAACGACCTAACATTCTTCCACTTACTCGGCACAACCCCCGCCACACCCTCAACCGCCGCAACCACATTGTCCACAATCTCCTCCCTACTCATCGACGCCCTCGCAACCTTGACAACCGCACAACTCCCGCTACTCAAATACAACAACCCACTCCTACACACCCTCTCCACCTGGTCCCCCAGACTCCCCCTCCCCACCTCAACGGGAACCGGCACCCTCTTCTTCTTATAAAACACCTTCCCCAGCACATTCGGCAACAGCGGTACAATGCTCTTATCAGTAAGGAACAAATCATACGAGTCGCAGAGCTTGCGCTTTTGCTCGAAGGACTTGTAGTTTTTTCTGAGCTTGTCTAGCTTGATGACCTTGGAGACGGGGAGGTGGGTCTGGTCGATGAGTTGTTTGGTGGGTTGGGAGAGGTGGTCGGGTAGGAGGAGACAGAGGGAGGAGTTGTGTCGGGTGTGGAGGGGGTGGGGGAGGGGGATCTTGTGGGCGTTGACACGTGACTTGTCGGGGATTTTGTGGAGGGTGAGGATTAAGTAGAGGAAGTTGTCGGAGGGGAGGAGTTGGGGTTTTTGGAGTTGGGTTTGGGTGCTGTTCCATTTTAGGAGGGCACTCACGGCGCGTTCGATGGCTTCGGTCGGGACCTTTCTTGGTGGGGCCGACATTTTTTGTGAGAGATTGAGTTTAGGTTGGGGGGCGGGGGGGGGGGGGCCGGGGGGGGGGNNGGGGACTGAGGGTGAGGGTTTTAGCGGGGGGTTTTAGGGTGAGAATGTGGTAAATGGGTCGGGTTGTGCTGGTGTACAGGTGACTTGGTGTGTGTTAGATATGTAGTGGGGCTTTGGTTTATGGATTGGCAACATAGATTGGCCCAAACCCAGTTCAGAGTTAAACCCTAAATTATGGGGGTTGCGTAGCATAACCATCAAGTTATCAACCCAACCAATACTCCTTTTAGGCTCCGTTTGGTTTGGCGGAAGTTCATTTTCTTGGAAAATCATTTTCCATGGAAATCATATTCCATGACAAAATTGAGTTCATAATTTATTTTCCCTTGTTTGGTTGTACAAGGGATATTATGGAGAGAAGACAAAGAAAATAGAAAAGAGGAGGGAGGAGGGAGGAGAGAGAGAGGGGGAGATGGGGTTATGGGAGAAGAGAGAGAAGGAAGGAAAATGTGCATTCCATGTTTTG
>CAAKMY010113824.1:0-44004 GCA_901111285.1 Corrigiola litoralis | reverse complement strand
AGGAATGTTATGTAGGAGTCTTTTAATGTAAGTTTTTTTATAACATCGGGTTTAGATTATGGTCATTCGTATCGGGTATTCACGTCGGGTAGTTTATATGAGAATCATTTGTATCGGGTATTCATGTCGGGTTTAGAATAGGGTCATTTGTATGAGTATTCACATCGGGTTTAGATTAGGGTCATTCATATCGAGTTTAGATTAGGTTCATTCGTATAAGGTTTTCACCTTTTCTAAATTTTTCATAATTTGTTAGTTAATCTCATATTTAATAAAACAGAAATTAAAAATTCACAACCCGGGCAACGCCGGGCACCCATACTAGTATAAAATAAATCGAAAGAACCTCTCTAGAAAGATGTGGAGCTTATAGTCATATGTCCAATTCCATATAAGCTACCTTAGCTTTCCCGTGGATATAGACGACTAAGTGCATTATAGTTGTAAACTTGTAACGAGAAACTTGTAGAAAGGGGCTAATGTAGCCATGTAGAGAAGAGCTGATATTGCCATTTGGATTATTCTTGAGCCTCAAATTCCGTAGCCACTGCACCGAAACGTCCAAATGGGAGAAAGAATTCTTTATAAAAATCTAAATTTTCTTATTAAAAAGTTAAAGCCATCCTCCATGTCTCCATATAGTTAAGCACTCTGTCCCTATCTTGCAACTTCACCATTTATTTGAAAAGCTTTTTTGTTAAGAGCCATGAGATCAGAATTTCATAACAAACACGAGCCTAATTACTGAGCTTAGTTTACTCAAGAAAGCAATATACTACTACAGTACTAGCTTGAAATCGAATATCAAAACGAACATAGCTTTGGCTATTTTCCTGGCAACTTCATGAATATCGCACTCCCACAGTCCCACTAGCAGTCTCAATTTTTTTTTTTTTTTTTTTTTTTGGACAAAGAGCAGTCTCAAATTTTGACTAAACAAAAACTATACACATGAACTTCAACGCGACTTTTCCAGAAAATGACCATTTTGGAGGACCGCTGCCACTTTTGCTCCAAATAATACTTGATTATATACTTGTGTAGCCAGGGTTCTATAGACTAATAGACATAATACTTCTTAGAATTGATATTCCTGTAGAGTACTCCATATTAAACAAAGGGTATACCGTATACATACCTTGTATAAAATTAGATACGATAGTATGTGTTTTAAGTTACAAGTGTATCAAAGAGATCGTTTTGCATATACAGACATATGGGACATCCCATCAATTACAAAGTTGAGAACTTTTGGTGGATCAATTTTCTACAGTATAAGTAGTTTATAGGAGTAGCACATTTCACAATTAAGTTAATTCTCCACAGATTTTCTACGAAATGCTATTGTGAATTGTGATAAGAAAGTTACTACAACTAATTCCTACAGAAATATTAGAAAAAATATTAGAAACTTACACAGCAGGGAACCTATATATAGGTACTGATCGATCCTATTATAATTATATGATCCAAACTTTCACATATTTCACATTAACCAAACAGACTATAACCTGTCACGCACGCTTTCCATGAAACTTGATTTCGAGCAATTTCCTTCTTTTTTTTCATTTCATTTCTGGGGTAGATATATACAACTACAATGAATGAATCAACCTACAAACATAGAACATAAAACAAAAAATAAAACGGTACATGTAAGCATGTTGCACGTCCAAGAAACTTACATGGACCATTAAGTTACAGATCCTAATGAGAAGGATAAAGACTATTGATCTAGCTAAAGTACTCGAGCAATGCCATTGGCCATTAACAATCGCTCCCAAGTGAAGAAGAAGAAGGGGAAGTTGATAGAGAATTGTTGATGCCGTTGCATTTACAGTAGTTCCCACTATTGTTACCACCAGAATTAGCAGCACTTGACATGGCCAAGGTCAAGCTACCCTCGCTCCATGACCGTCGAACAGGGTACGAAACATGGTCACATCTCGGACGAGGGTGTGCACATGCCCCTCTTGATCGATGAAGAGCGCACCCGCAGTTGCGATGATACGGGCGCCTCTCGATATCGGACTGATGACCGGAGATGCTACCATCGAACACACAATTCTGGTAACTGTACATTCCCTCGGCCATATTATTTCTTTCTGTTGTATGTGTCTCCTGATCAAATAACTTAGAAGAAAGAAATACACACAGAAGAGAGCGTATATATGAAGGGAGTGGGAGGTTGGGAGATAATATAGCTGTCAAAAAGAGCGGAACACGGCAATTCTTTAAAGAGAAAGACTAGTGATGCATGCACTTTTTTTCCTGTACGTTTTTGACTCAATTGTGTAACGCAACTTGTGAGCTAATATCTGTTGTTTGCTTGTGGTGTGGTGTAATGGTGTTAAGTGAGGGTCGACCAACGGTCCCAAATAAACATGGGAAATGGCACAAACAAGAAAAGATCAAAAGAAGAAGAAAAAGTCCAAAGCCTTTGAAAGAAATAAGAACGTTCAACTGGAAGAGGGGCCATGCGCACGGGGTCGGGGACCTGCCATCCATCTGTCATGGTTCGTTGGCAGTTGGCACCCTCTTTTTTAAGCTTCGACTACCAAATGTACAGCCCATATAGCATTGATTTATGAAATATCTTCACTTGTATTATGGACCTCTTTTCCTTTTGGCTTAATGATCAATTGATCATGATGGGTTTGGTCATTATATTGGTGGCACAACTTTAGGATTATAATGTATGATATCAAAAATTTATTGATTATGTTTTTTGACATTAATTAACAACTTATATAGGTTTTGATTAATTATAAGTTATGTTCTTTGCCTAGTCAACCATGATTATAGTGCAATTAATTCATATGACTCCATCATCTTTAGAACAACCATCTTTTCAAAAGTAAAGTATATGCATATGATATATGAATATAAATTATTAAATTAACTAAATAAATACTCACTTTTTATAGTAAACAAGAAAAAACTAGTGGCTTCTTATATGTTTTTCAATTATATATTTTGATACTAAAGTTTCGTTTACCTCACATAATAGAGTTAGCTTCAACTCCTTTTAGTGATAACCCGATCGACCCTCACATTCTTTAAGAAAGCCCTTATTGTAAGGTTGTCTGACCCAAGTCACTCCTCGTCTTGACATTACTCTAGCTCTATCATGAACATGCTCGATCATTGTTGCTTTTAATAGGAGCTTAGAAAAAAGAGTCTTCACAAATCAAAACAAAAAAAATAATGGAATATCATATTCATATCTTGGAGAAATTGTTCTTCATTAATCTTGAAAGAAAAAAAAAAACCCTATGAAGGCTGAAGACATAATCCTATGAACCCATTGTCCATCAAGCCCCAACTACAACCTAATTTTCTCTATAAACTCCGCTTTACTATATGCCTTACTCGATCATACTCCCTCCATTTCAGTGTTTTGTTATCATTTCCATTCTAGGCATGTTCAGTATTTTGTTCTCATTTTCTTTTTAGCCCATCCACTTGCACATCCAATGGACACCATCCATTTTGACTCATCCACTTACACATCTAATGGTCCTCATCCATTTTATGCTCTTTTCTTGAAATTTGTGCAAAATTAAATGGAACCTAAATTCAGAGATGGAGGGAGTATTGAATTTTAGCGCCAAAAAATAATTCTAACTAGAGTTGGTAAATGAGTCGTGTCACGTCAAATTCGTGTTGGGTCGCTTAAACGTGTTCGGAAATCCTCGATTCTAACCCGATTTTCAAAACGCTTGTTTAATGTTAATCCAATTGAATGAGTTGAAAGCGCTAACCCTAATTCAATAATTTTGTGTCATGTTTGTGTTGGGTTGTCTTCTTAGGTTACTTATTCAGTAGTTTTGTGAGCAAGATCAAATATTATATGGTTACAATATTATTTGAATTTAGTCATGTAAGTTAGTATTCATGTATCATACTGGATCATATTTAGATTAGTTGAAAACGCTTGCTTAATTAATAAATAGATTCAACATGTAGGATTCATGTTTTGCACCCCTAACTCTAACTAACCTGACCCATTAAAGTTTCTTGTTGGATAATCCTTCAATCATGGAATCTCTTACGACAATGCTGTCAACACAGTGACACCATCAATCAGAGATTAAAACAACAATACGGCTTCATAAATATGCTAGGCTAGACTTGTAAGGATTGATAGTGTATTATACTTAGCTGAGCATCAACTTTATTTTTCAGTTTGTAGAATTCAATTATGCTGTAGCTTTTGAACATACAACATAGTATAGTATAATCTTAATATCCCCTCCTATGAGAAATCACTAAGGCCTAACTTGGAAGCTAAGGTGAAATGTTGTTGTTCATATTGACTTCTTGTGGATAAGTATGCAATCTATAAGAATATATTAATGTGATGTGTATGAATAAAACCATAGGTGACATTGTCGCTTACATAATGGCAATTCAATTTAAGATGTTTGGTTTTCTCATGAAATATATGATTCTCGGTTTGGGCTGCTTTATTGCCACAGTAGAGCTAGATTGGTATTATACGTGGCTTTTTTTATTTTTCTTTAATTTCTTGTTAGGATGGTAGTTTTACCCTTATTTTGATTTGACGACCCACAATAAAGATCATTTCCATTAGTTTTTCCAACATACGAGTATCAAACAAAATTATAAAATCAAATGGTTAATCTAACCCGCCGACTATTTTCAAATCATACCCGCTACTCACTAATCCAACCCGCAAACTAGTGTTAGGCCATCAAGAAGACATGAATATTCCAAATTGGGCTTGGAAGGAAGAATATGCCCTAAACAATTAACTGACTCTCACTCCATCTTTATCACAAACATTCACCATTTTTAACCCTTCATTTTTACACCCCAAAGTTCCAATCTTTTCAACTCAAAAATCACCAAAGTTCCAATCTTTATCATCATTGATCAATAATGGGTGGAGGAAAGAGGAAATCAATCAACAATAAGCAAAAATCCAGAAGAAAACCACCCAAAAATCAACCCCTTTTCATTGAAGGTGGCATCTTGGCTGGCTTCCAATCTCCTTGTACAAATGCTTCTCTTCCAGGTTTATTACCATCTTTTTTCATCTGGGTTTGCTTTTGTTTTTTTTTTTTTTTGTTTTGTGTTTTTGAGTAATTTTGAATGATGATGTAATTGCAGGGAAAAAAAGATCTGGGAATAATGGAAATGGGTTGCTTTTTAAATCTAATAATAAAGGTGCCAATAAATTTCGGTATGATTACCCTTCTGTTGATTCCCAGGTAACGCTTTCTTCGTTTTTCTACTTTTTTGTTTGATTATAAAAAGTTTGTTTTATATTATGATGATTTTAGCTGTGAAAAAGTAGAGCTTGATTGTTTGTGTATGGTTGTGTTGAGGTGGAGTTAATTGGCAAGGTTACATTTGCTCCAATTTTGTTGGAGCTGGGATTTGTAAGTAATTTGTTGAGATTATATTGCTCAATGTGTATTGAAGTGATTATGTAATCCTTGGGCTAAATTTATGAGCTTTGGCAACTTGTGAAGGCTGTATTGAGCAGAGTTTGTTATTTTACGTTAAAATGTTGGGCCTTTTCTATGTAAAACTGTCAAAGGAATGATCCTTTTATGTGGAATTATACCTGATAGATCAATGTGTTATGTGCTGTTTGAGTGGCACTTGCTCTGGTAACATTTGCTACAATTGTGGTGGAGCTGGGATTAGAAGCTTTGTGTACTTGATGTGAGACCCAACTGATGAACTTATTTTATAATCCTTGACCCAAAGTTATGAGCTTTCGTAATTTGTAGGCGTAAGTTGCTTCAAAAGTGATTCTTTAATGTTAGAATGGTAGAATGTGGCATATTTTCTATGAATTTTGTTAAGAATGTAGATCAATTTTGTTAGATTGGCTTGTCGAGGTGGTTCATTTTGGGGTTTTTTTAAAAGTTGTTTGTTTGGCTTGAAGAGGTCGTGATGATGACTGTCAAAGCTTAACTTTATATGATTGATATAATATAGGATGTTATGCAATCACAACCTTGCTATGAGGGAAAGACTGCAGATGGTGGATTAGCTGGGTCAAGACCAGTTATATTATTAGGCTCTAGGGAAAACAAAATTGTGGCTTATGAAGATCAAGCACCGTCCACGAAAGCCTCTGAGGTGAAGTACAGTTATGAATACAGCTCTGGTTTTGTTTTGGGTGAAAGCTCTCACAGTGGATTAGGATTCTGCGATGAATCAGACACGACCCCTGTTGTTACTACTGAGTTGTCTTCGGGGATGGTAGATGAAGAAGAACAGTTTCACCCTGGATTGGGGTTCTCGGATCAGCCGGAGGCTGCAGATGGTGGACTGGTTTTGTCATCAACTTTTGTGCAAGAGGGAGAGAAGCCAAGCAATGAATCCTCATCCCATGAAATTGAAGAGGATGATGCTGGTGACGGCTCGATGGATGAGTATGATGAGTTGTCCCAAGATTTTATGTATAAAACACCGTCTCGTGAGAAAAATTCTGCATTTGTTTCCATTGGAGGCGTGAGATTGTATACGCAAGATATCTCTGATGATGAAAGTAATGATGATGATGACGATGAAGAGGAGGAGGAGGAGGAGGAAGAGTATTATTCTGATGAGGGTAATTCATCTGAATCATCTGAGAGTGATGATTCTGAGGATAGCTTGGACTTTGATTCTGATATTGATGAAGACATCATGGAAGATTACTTGGATGGAATAGGAGGAAGCAATCAAATTTTAAAGTCCAAGTGGTTGGCATTGCAGGATCTTGATAACCAACAGAAAGTCGATGACAGTGATGATGATTCTAGCAGTGATGAGTATGGGGATACTTTACAGAAATTGAGGGGTGTTGCCCTTCAGGAAGCTTCTATGCAGTATGGTATGCAAAAACAGCAGTCAAAAAAGAAGCCTCCATCCAAGTCTGGTAAATCAGAAGCAGCTTCTGTTGCTTGGTCTGCATCTTTGGATGATCTGATTCTAGTAAAGGATCCAAGACGGCTTTCTGGAAAGAAGAAGCATGCTGCTCAGTTTCCGCAGTCCTGGCCTTCTAAGAGCCGAAAAAGTAAAAACTATGGGAGGTACCCGGGTATGGTTTCTTCCATCACCATGATTTAGGTCTTTTGTGTGGTGTTTTTATAACTGTATCTTGTTTCCTGATATGGATGATAGCCTTTTCTAATTTTTCACAAATGTTGTTTCTGAGCTAAATTTCTACATACTATGTTTCCATACCTTGCTGTGTGTAGGCTGAATAGTTGTCGAATTTTTCCAATGGTTTTGTATGCTGTAAGGAAATTTTTTATTCATGCTTCCTTAAAAACCTTGTAAACATTCTGGTTATGGATTTATCAGGGGAAAAGAAGAAACTGCGGCAAGAGATGATTGCTGTAAAGCGCAGGGAGAGGATGCTACGTCGTGGAGTTGATCTCGAGCAAATAAATTTGGTAAATAGGTTTTTTGATAATTTTAGGTATTGCTTAAAGATTTTGCAAAGCTGTGTGTGTGGTTTTCGCTCTCATTTTCTGTTTGCATTTATGTCGCCGTCATTTGAGTTTGTGTCTCATGACATGATACATACTCATCAAAGCTATTCACTGAAAAAGAGGATGAGCGAATGAGAAGACACATTTACTAAATTTCACATTTCAGTTTCTTTCTATCCTTAATTGCATGTTATCTTGTTTTGTCTTGTTACCTTTTCCTAAGCGTATTCTGACTTTTGTGGCCTTGTTTTGTTAACTTTTAAAGTTTTTGCACTGTAGAAGCTGAAGCAAATGGTTGTGAATAATTCGGATATGCTAGCATTCAAGGCCATGCATTCACGGGATTGTTCCCAGGTACGTTGCTATTGTGTCCTGTGGTTTGTGGGTACCCATTTTCTGAAGTCCGATAGTCTTTGTTGGATGATGACTCTTTGTTACTTGTAGGTGCAACGACTGGCAGCTATGTATCGTTTAAAGAGTGGCTGCCAAGGTTCTGGCCAGAAAAGGTTAGTATGTGTTTCAGTCTTCTGTTTTCGGGACAAGTGTGTTTAACTGCATATTAAGTTGCTGGCACTCTCAACTGTATCTTGAGTTAATTTTGAACCTGGATGGTTAAGTACGGGCCTCAGGATTTATTAGAAGTGGATTTGGGCATCAATAGCTTTTGATGCTACTGAGATCCTCTGACATGAAATGAAATGAAATAGATCGGCACCTTCTTGAATAGGGTATTGATGTTTGTCGTTCTTCCTTGGTTATTGACTGTCTAGTCTTAATTTGAATTTTGCCATAAGACCTTCCCTTCATGGATTATTGTAGTATTGTTGGCCGAGCCTGTTGCACCTTAATAGATAACATGGTGTGACTAATAATGTGTTGACTTGTTGGCCCAGCCGGCTGCACACTAATACATGATGGCATGGTGTTACTACAATTGTGCCCCAGTTAATATTCATTTCACAAAGTTTTGGCAGATATTATTAATGTTGATATTGTTGGCATGTTTGTTTCCAGGAAGAGCTACATTGCACTTTTTTCATCATTCACAAAACACAAATAAATCAAAATATGTGATTTTTCTACTATTTTAAATGTGTCGACTTGTTTTCTTTGCTATTTGTTATCAATTAGGTACTTAGGGTGACTTGGTATATGCATCTACAGATCTATTATAGGTGCAATTGAATTTTCTTTTTCACTGACTTAAGGATATGGGTAGCAGGGTTCAGTCCCCAACGCTTAGCTATTAATGTTTAGATCTGTTATGAACTTGATATACTTTGTCTCACTATTGACACATCTGCCTTGTGGACTTAAAATACTTTGTTCAGGTTTGTCACCGTGAGTCGAACAAAACACACCTCTATGCCATCAGCTAGTGATAAAATTCGTCTGGAGAAGGTAAGTGGACCACTGGTGTGTGTGTGTGTGAGAGAGAGAGAGAGAGAGGGAGAGAGGCAATTCAGGTTCAGTATGTTATTGTCCTGCTTCACTGTAGGTTTAACATTTTAGCCTCACTGACTTCTGCTACTTGAATACACAGCTAATTGGAGCTACCAAGGATGGTGTTGATTTCTCAGTAATTGATACGCCTCGAAGGGGCAATAATGGATCTGCTCGGAGCAAATCAGCCTACTCAGGTAGTCACCTAGGTGGCAGCAGCAAGGGTGAGAAGAGAAGCAGTGGAAAGAAGCCTGCAGCATTGGCCAGTCAACCTATGTCATTTGTCTCCAGTGGCGTTATGGAATCGGAGCCTGTCCAAGTCAGCATTGTTAATTTAAAGGATGGTCCCAATCAGGAAAGCAAACCAATAGACAGTTCCTCACCCGCATTTGGTTCATTTGAAGTGCACACCAAGGGATTCGGGTCAAAGATGATGGCTAAGATGGGATTTCAGGAAGGCAGAGGTTTGGGGAAAGATGGCAAGGGAATGTCACAGCCAATTGAGGCAATTCAGCGACCTAAATCTCTGGGATTGGGCATGACATTTGATGAAAGCAGCAGCACTCCTGTGAAAGCTCCCAAAAGGGAACCTGTGAAAGTCGTCAAAAGAAGTGGCGGTTCCACTAGGAAGTCTACTCCTAATATTGGTGCTTTTGAAAAGCATACTAAAGGATTTGGATCGAAAATGATGGCAAAGATGGGTTTCATGGAAGGAGCGGGTTTGGGCAGAGATTCTCAAGGCATAGTTACCCCATTGTCTGCAGTTAGACGCCCCAAAGCAAGAGGCTTGGGTGCCGAAGATAGAAGGTCATAAGTTATGAGATCTTATGGGCTGAGTTATGTACATATGCTCACTTTGCTGATCTCGACAGTCTTATATTAGTCGTGTCTCTAGTCTTTTTTAGATTTAGTCTTAATTCCAAGATTGTGAAATACTGAAATGTACTCAACAGCAGTAGTGGAGGCAGACACAGACAATGTAACTTTAAATAACGTACTGTGAACGACAGTTCCACCGCTAGCTGTAGTACTTTGGCTGGTTAAATATGGGAACCAGCTATGGAGTATTTATGTTGGCAACGTCAATGTATGAATTTACACAAGTACACAACTGTTCCTTGCTACAAATGTCTCAATTGAGCAAGATGTTTTAATTGTTTGCTGCAAAGAGTATTTGTTTCCCTTACAATTTCGTAACATCTGATTTTCTCTAAGAATGAATTGACCTACAAGTGCTGAAGGAGATTGAAAGTTGTCATGGTAGAGTTGGTCCTGACATCAGCTCGGGTAAGCCGAGACTGTTGGTTTTTAAGATCATAAAAATAGTCATTTTTGGCTTAGATGGTATTTTTTCTAGCGTTAATGAGAAGAAATTATTCTTAAATCAATTTGTGATTATGTTAAGTTAAAAATAAATCATCTTTTATATGATTTGTGGTATCCGAAATGCATCCGAAATGCATCCGACTTATTCTGACGCAATAAATTCCTTGTGACCATCCTAAAAAAAATCTAAGAGACTTATTTTGTTGAAGGAATATTGTTAACAGTGTTCCACAGGTCCAAACTCAAGTGAGAACCGATTATCAAAAAAAAAAAAAAAAAAGTCAAGTGAAAACTGAACATCCTTTGGCTTTCAAATTTAAACAATACCGGCCCTCTTGATTTTCTTAGATATTGCGAAGAACCTCCTTTTCCAACTGCTCTGCGACTGATCACCCCGTAAAAGACTGGTATGATTTCTAGAGTTTTAAAGTATGTTATTTGCATTCTTTAGTATGCTTTTCATATTATTACGTAAATGTGAACTTCCATTTTTTTTACTTGTTGATTTTCAGTAGAGGAAGTTGAAAAGTTTAAGGAATGCTAGTTACTTTATTGTCTCAAATTGTCGATTAGAATGCTAGTACTTTTAAGGTAACTGAATTTCATTGTTAGAAAGCCTCCTAAGCAATGCTAGTATTATTTGTTTCTAGTTATGGCTTTAAGCCTTTAACTATTACTCAGTGTACTTTGATAAATTCTTCTAGTGTAAAGACGAAAACAATTTTGTGACGGAGGAAGTATTCACCATTTTGTTAGTAAACCTCCTTTTGTAATAACAGGGATAAGGCTGCTTACACCCGACCCCTCTCATACCCGCTTGTGCCAGAGCCTCTTTGAAGGCGCTGGGGTAATTTGATCTTAGTTAACCATTTTGTCTCCGTCCCTGGCAGCAAGTTCAAAAGAAGAGTACATACATGGGAGGAGCTCATAGTCGCGAGGGGTTAGAGCTGTCTGATTCTGAAGATGATAGCGAAAGAGAAGAAGACGAAGAGACATCAGAAGAGGAGCAGCATGAAGACGAGCAAGGGCGCAGTACCAGTCAGACGCAGGCCCCTCCATCTCCTTCTTTGGATGAGGTTGATTCCAGGCTGCAGGCTCTCAAGCTCAAGTATTCCAATAAGACGAACCATCCTACCACTCCTTCTAAGTCCAATGCAAATGTCCAACTTTACCTTCACATAGGTGGCAACACTCCCAATGCGAAATGGGTCCGCTGTGAGAAGAGCACCTGTTACTCTTTCGTCAAGTCAGATGATGACGATGATGATGATGATGACAAGGGCCAAGAATCTTACTGGCAACTTCGGGTTGGGTCCTCCTCAAAGATCAGGGCGAGGGATCCTCTGATTTGCAGTTGAAGATGTTTGGCGACCAGTGCCGTGTTGATTTCGTCTCAAATGGGGTCTGGGCCTTGAAATTCACTGATGATGAGGGTTACTGTCGATTTGTTTCAGATTTTCAGGACTGTCTGTTCGAGAATGTGCACGGCGTGAAGCCTACTGATGACAATAAGCTCAAAATATACGGCAAGGACTTCATTGGGTGGTTGAATCCGGAGGCTGCTGATGACACCATGTGGGACGCTCCTGATGATGAGGAGACTTTTAAGATCCCTTCCACTTTGTCTCATCAGAAGAAAAATCAAGACGACTTACTCGAAGAGTTTGAGGAGGCTGCCTATACTGGGATTCAGAGCTTGGCTTTGGGTGCCCTTGATAATAGTTTCCTTGTAGGTAATGATGGTATCCAGGTTGTCAAGAACTTCAGGCATGGAATTCATGGCAAGGGGGTGTCTGTCAAGTTTGATCGCGGTGCCACTGCAGCTTCTTCCACCCCTAAGAAAGCCATTCTAATGAGGGGAGAAACGAACATGATGCTCATGAGTTCTGCGATGGATGGAAAGCCTCATAACTCTGGCCTTCATCAGCTTGATATTGAGACTGGCAGGATTGTCACTCAATGGAAGTTCGAGAAGGATGGTGCTAATATTTCTATGAAAGACATCACCAATGACACCAAATCCTCTCAGCTAGACCCCTCTGGTTCAACCTTTTTGGGTCTTGATGATAACAGGCTTTGCCAATGGGATATGCGTGATCGTAGGGGCATCGTTCAGAACATTGCCAGTCCTGTGCTGCACTGGAGCCAGGGCCATCAGTTCTCTAGGGGCACTAACTTTCAGTGTTTTGCATCCACTGGTGATGGCTCTATTGTTGTTGGCTCCCTTGATGGGAAGATAAGGCTCTATTCCAAGACTTCTATGAGGCAAGCTAAGACAGCATTCCCTGGCCTCGGGTCACCGATCACCAATGTGGATGTTACCTATGATGGCAAGTGGATTTTGGGTACTGCTGACGCATATTTGATTCTCATTTGCACCTTGTTCTCTGACAAGGAGGGTAGGACTAAGACTGGCTTCAGCGGTCGTATGGGTAATAAAATCTCAGCTCCTAGGATCCTCAAGTTAGCGCCTGTAGATGCCCATATGGCTGGACCAACCAACAAATTCCACGGTGGTCAATTTTCTTGGGTACGTCTATCCGATATCACTCTTCTGTCCATGCTTGTAACCATCTTTGCAAGTGTTATGTCATGTAACTTAAAGATCCTTTTTTTTTTTTTTTTGGGGGGGGGGGGGGGGGGGGGATTTGTGAAAATCTACCTGGTTATTCTATAGCTCCATGTTACATGATGTTTATGCTACATGGTTTCAGTCAAGGACCTACTTATTACACATTTACACTGCAACTTTTCTGTCAAGGACCTTATCTTTGCTGTGCAGATGACAAAATAGAGTCTATGTAAACACAAAAAAAACGAGCCATTGCAATGATTTTCTTCCTCCCTTGTTATAAAAACCTGATCAATACCCAAAACCCATTGCTTCGTATCTGTTCCCGTCTTATCTGCTTCATTTCCCACTTAATCTGCTCCATTTTCATTCCCCTCCGTTTGCTCCCATTGTCCTCAAAAGTATGAAGAAAGGAAAAGATAGGATCAAGATGATATCATATCTTGTTTTTGTCGTGGAGTGTTGTTTCCTATTTTTACCAAGGGAGGTAGATATGTAACTGTAATATTTTCAGAATTAGTGATGTTTGAAGTTTAAAGTTGATGTGAATCCTACCTACAATATGAATGGCGTTCAGATAAACAATCGTTCATTCTGAAAATCTATCCATAAGTCCTATTCCTCGCTTAGTCCTTACAGAAGAGGGGGGAAAAGAAAGTTCCTGAATGCACATTCACTTATTTGCACAGAAAATCTATGTCTGCACTGTTCATAATTGAAGTATCTTGTACCGTTTTGGTCGATGGGTTTTACATTAGCAACTGCTACTATCTTGGACTGTCTGTTCTGAAGAAACAACAAAAGGATTATGGTGATATGCAGTTGCTTAATTTTCAGTATCCTTGTCGTTAGTAATTACTGCTCCAGTACGCAGCTGCTTCATGTGTAAATGTTTCAGTCTGTTCCCAGGGACCTCCTTTTATAAAGACTTCTTCTGTCTCAAAATAGAACGGGTAGAACTTGATCATGGAATCTATCTCATGCTAAATTTTTTTGTGATTGCAGGTTACAGAGCAAGGGAAACAGGAGCGTCACATAGTTGCCACAGTGGGCAAATTCAGCGTGATATGGAACTTTGAGCAGGTCAAGAATACTGCCCATGAATGCTACCGTCATCAGCAAGGTTTGAAGAGCTGCTATTGTTATAAGGTTGTGTTGAAAGATGAGTCCATAGTGGATAGTCGCTTCATGCATGACAAGTACGCACCTGGTGACTCTCCTGAAGCTCCTCTTGTGGTGGCAACCCCTATGAAAGTGACTTCCTTCAGTGTATCGGCCAAGCAGTAGCTCTCTTAGTTTGCAAAGACGAAAAATAGCTGTGTTTAGTCATGTTATGTAAGCCAGTTATCTGGTGAACTGACTTCAGAGTTTCTGAAAGGGGGGTAGAAAGATCCCATGGTAGATTTAGTGGCAATGACAGGCTAACTTATCCTGAGCAATGAAACCTGGTTAAGGCCGAGGTTTAAGGAATGTATTTAAACCAAAAACCAGTTCTCATGGTATCTGATTCTATTTCAGCGAATGTCAATCAACTCCGACCATCTTCCCCCTTCCCCTCATAATCAGTTCGTTGTATCAGTTCTACACTTCTACTAGATGCAAGAGCAAGTAGGTATGTAGAATGAAGGGCAAACAAATTGACACCAGATACTTTTCCTACCTTTCTAATCCTAGCAAAGAACAATAATGCCTAACTATCTCGCCCTCTCTATCGACAACAATTCCAGGTACTAAACGGAGGATGGATGCTGATATTTTAACATCTAAAGACAAATTGATGCACACTTGCACACTAATACACCTTATGGCCAACTTGAAAATAAATGAATTTCAATCTAGTTTTACGTGTAATATGGGTATAATTTAGTGTGTCTATATATCCCAACTTACTATGCTTTGCATTAAACTTCATCACAATCTAACCAAGAGAAGATTTTAGCCAAAACCAAACACCCTTATCAATAAGGTCTTAGTCTAGTGGTAAAGACTACGATAATCTTAACGTTAAATCAGTTAATCCCAAACTTCCCACTTCAACCAGTGGCATTGGTTGGAGAACACTAAAATCTTTGATCAAGAAGTCCAATTAAACCACCCAGAAAGTCAACCCTCCCAAACCCGTGAATATCATAACTCAAACTAAGACTAACGTAATCTAACCTGAATGGACCCAATCCACGATAACCCGACCCATAACCAAACCAAACCGCCTAATTACGATCTCTACTAACCCATCTACTCTTTGGTTCTTATAAGTCGTGACATAGTCACTAACACATAGAGCTCGCAAAACATACCCACCCAGATAAAACCGAACCAAATGCACGAAAGCTCGACCCTCCCAAACACAAGAAAAACATAACTCAAAACCTAACCGAACCAACCAAATAATTAACCGAAACCCGAAAAATATAAACCTTTAGCTAAACCATACTCGACCTGAATTGACTCAATCCACGACAAACGAACCCATACCCAAACCCAACCCCCAATTCTCATCTCTACTAACCCATCTAATCCTTGCTCCGTATATAAGTAGATATACTCGCAACATAACAAACAACAAGGTAGTTAGAAATAGTAGTTAAAGTCGTTAGTTGGTACTAGGATGCAAAACACAACTAACTTTGCTTCACATCCAAACTTCCCACTTCAACTACTTTGACTTCGATCAAGAAACAACACCCTTACACCAACCACCACAACGACCACCGCGCCATTAAAATGCCACCCAAGAAACCACCGTGTTTCTCTCTCCTCCCCTGCCTCCTCAAGAAAGGCATCACCTTCCAACGAGGTCTAGTCTTGGGCATCACCTTCCTGGCATACGCCTCACTGCACGCCTCCCGCAAAGCACCCAGCATAGTCAAGTCTGTACTCGGCCCGCAAAATGAGCCCGACCCACCTGAGCTTTTGGCCCTACCTCAAGCGGGGTGGGCCCCATTTGATGGGAGTCAAGGCACTCATAGGCTTGGTGAGCTTGATGTTGCATTCTTGGGTTTTTATGCCTTGGGTATGTTCTTGTCAGGGCATTTGGCTGATAGGATGGATGTTAGGCTGTTTTTGTGCTGTGGGATGTTGTTGAGTGGGGTGTTCACTGTGGCATTTGGGTGTGGTTATTGGTTTAATGTGCATCAGTTGTGGTACTTTGTTGTTGTGCAGTGTGTCTGTGGTTTTGTTCAGAGTTCTGGTTGGCCTTCTGTGGTGTCGGTTGTCGGGAATTGGTTCGGGAAGTCACAGAAGAAAGGGCTGATCATGGGGGTTTGGAACTCGAATACTTCTGTTGGGAATATAATTGGTTCACTCGTGGCTTCTTTTATGCTGAGATATGGGTGGGGGTGGTCCTTTTTTTGGCCTGGTTTGTTTGTGATCTTGGCCGGGGTTGCGGTTTTCTTGCTTCTTGCTGTTAGCCCTGAGGTTGTTGGGTTGTCTGGTGATGAGATTGAGTTGAATAGAAGTGGGGAAGACATTTCTGCTGATGTTGCTGAGGCTGAGGCATCTGAGAATTCGAGTCTGCTTCAGTCTGAGAATGCAGAAGGTCCTAAGGGTGTTGAAGAGTCGGACGAGAGTGCAATTGGGTTTATTGCTGCGTGGAGACTGCCCGGTGTGGCGTCTTTTGCTATCTGTCTGTTCTTTTCTAAGTTTGTGGCCTATACGTTTCTGTATTGGTTGCCATTTTATATAAGCCACACAGGTAATGCACTTGATCTTGGAATGAATCAATGAATCAATAATGTATGTTAGATTTCTTATAATTTTGTTGGTATTGTTAGAATTAATTGGATTTTGACTCTAGTGTGTGCTTTCTTGGAACTGAAGCTGTTGCTGGTAAGCACTTGTCTCATGAAACTGCTGGGATGCTGTCGACAGTATTTGATGTTGGTGGTGTTCTTGGAGGAGTTTTAGCAGGTCTCATTTCGGACAGGCTTGGGGGTCGTGCTATTACTTCTGCTTCATTTCTCGTGTTTTCGATCCCAGCACTTTTTCTCTACCGAGTTTATGGGAGCAGTTCGATGTTTGCCAATATTGTTCTGATGCTTCTTTCGGGGTCACTAGTCAATGGACCTTATGCTCTCATAACAACGGCTGTGGCGGCTGATCTTGGCACACAGAGTGCAGTGAGTGGGAATTCTCGTGCATTGGCGACAGTCACTGCGATCATAGATGGCACTGGTTCTATTGGGGCAGCTATTGGTCCACTTATAGTCGGCTATATGTCCACCGGTGGTTGGACTAGAGTGTTTGAGATGCTTAGTGCTTCAACCTTTATAGCAGCACTGTCCTTGATTCCTGCTGTGATGTCCGAGATAACTGGAAGCCAGACCAATGGAGCAGCTCAATAATCAAACATGCAGCTTTTACTGTTGTATATCATTACCAATTCACCATCGGAGTACAGCAATCATGGACCTTTTTCACAATCTATGGTTGGAACATATAAGCAACAGATGTATTTCAAGAATGTCCAGCCCATTGTTTTTGACAGTTTTGATACAACTAAGAGATTACTGAGAGGTGTGTACATATCGGCTTTCTTTTCATGTAGATCAAGAGGGAAATCGTTTAGGGTTAGCGAGACTGAATAGTTTGTACCACATTCTTTTGAGAGTACTTGTCAATAGTTCTGCAGATTGATAGGTTCTTTTCTCAGCTATCAATCTGTTGTAGACATATTCCTTGTTATATCCTTTTTGGTAGATTGTTTCTTGTATTTCTACACATGAGCTGTTATCAGAAACAAATATGTTTGGAATCACATCTGTTTAGAGATTATGGCTTCTGTTTAAGCAATATGTTTGGAATCACATCTGTTTAATTTATTTCAATGTGTGTTATTCTTCAGACCTTGTGATGTAATTGCTCAGGAGAAACTCAAATGTATGTGTCCTGTCACCGCTTTCGTCAGTGACATACTGACTTCTCTATTCTGTACGAAACTTAAGCATTATTTTCAGACTTTGAGATGTTATTACAGTTGTATATCATCAGTAAGGTGACAATTTGAGTAAAAAAATTATGGAACTTATTCATAACCCATGAGTGAGTGGATCATATAGGCAAAAAATGTATATGAAGAATGTCAGACCATGCTGTTGGAAATTTTATACTGTGCAGACATTTCTAAGAGGTGCCTTCATGTCTGCTTGAGTATAACAGTCATGGACCCTTTTTCACAATCCATGGTTGGATCATAGGCGACATGCTTATGTTAATTAATGGAGTTGCAAATTTCATACAGTAACGACTAACGAATTACTGAGATTACTGAGAAGCGCGTACATGTGTATTCTCTTCAGGTCATTATAGTGAATCTGATAAGGATATCTTGTACATATTGTCATCAGTTTATGTTGAAGAGTAATTCTTGTCAGTATATTAGCAGGTGTCTTAGGTTCTTTTCTTGGTTTACTCAGCTCTCAGTTCTGGTACCTCTGACAGATCTTGTCATATCCTTTTTGGTAGAACTTTTTCGTATTTATGCCGACAACTGTGACAAGAAAACCTTTCATTCATATATCTGCTGTTCTTGACACAGTGCAATTAGCAGAATTCTCGTGCATTAGCCACATTACAGAGTTACTGTAATGATAGATGGCACTGGTTTCCATCGGGGCGATCATTGATCCAATTGTAGGTGCTTGTAGTTAGTTACATTTCCATCAGTTATTGGAATACAGTATTTCGGTATGCTTATTGCTTCCATCTTTAGAGACACTGTCCTAAATTCTTCTTGTTTATATTCCGGACGACGATGTTCGGAAAGACATATAACGAGAATATTATAGAACAATATTATGGTATAGTCTAGATTATTCATGTGGGGATGTCAATTTCCATCCAAGCAGCCTTTTAGAAACAAAAGGGACACCAGTTGAAAATCTTGTTCTGTGAGCTGTTCAGGACCTCAGGATTTCCTCAAGATTTGAATGATTTATTCTTTAGGTTGTCGACAACTCAATGCCCACAACATATCAACTTGGACAACATTAGATTAGCCTGCACTAATTGACTTGAGCATGCTGGCAACAAGGCAGCCAAGGTGCACTAGTTGATGATCTAGCTGGTTACTCATTGTCACATCATCAGCTATGAAATCCATAACTCTGGCCCCCCCACCACCAAGAAATCATTTCCTTAAAAGAGTATCTGATGATATATTGGCTCAGATGTCCGGAGTGAATCATTGTAGGGCTAAGCTGCAGCACAGAAAGGCTTGACAGGCAGTAGCTCATGAATCAGAAGTCAGAACTGCCCTGACGTCCGATACCTGTTCACATGGGTAGGAGACCTTGGGTTTGCACTATCTCAAGGAAGTTTTGAGGCAAGCAGTTATGTGATTGTCGCATAGATCACTGATTAGTGGGCAAGTCATCCTAGCTCCTAATCTTTATGAGTTAAGTAAGACATAGCATATACATAGTATATCGCTAAACAGATACATTTACACCAATAAAGGAATTTATAGCTTTCGGTTTTGTGTGAGATACCACACCAAATTAGTAGCCATGTGTATAATTCCAAGAATTAATTACAGACAACCAAAGCTAGCTCTTATCATCTATGAGCTAGCACAAGGCAATACCACAAGCCTGGTTTATTCATTCCAAGAATAATTATGTACAGGCAACAAAACCAAGGAACCAGGTAATAATCAATCGGTCAAATATTGCTGTTTATTAATTCTGTATTATAATTCTGTATACTAATAGTACAAGTTTCCTAACCTTCCAATAAAACCTTGAGATTTTGAAGTCCCTCTGCAGAAATGCTTCGTCTGACTCTCATCCGTTGAGGAACAATGACTGGTGGTGGTTCCGAGTGAAAGCTAATCATAACAACTGTCAAATTATCTGTTGCTCCCCTTTTAATTGCTTCCTCCACGACTTCCTTGCAGCACAGCTTCACATCATTATGCCTTTGAAGCCGCCTCCGGACAAAATCTACTGCATTTTGGTTGCTAAAGACATCCCAAATTCCATCACAGCCGA
This sequence comes from Corrigiola litoralis, assembly GCA_901111285.1. NCBI lineage: Eukaryota > Viridiplantae > Streptophyta > Magnoliopsida > Caryophyllales > Caryophyllaceae > Corrigiola > Corrigiola litoralis. The sequence goes on along the minus strand of CAAKMY010113824.1, from coordinate 24,211 downwards.
TTATTAGAAATTCGTCATCTTTGGTAAGTGTCACCAATTTAAGTTCAGGCTCAGCACTCAGTGGTCCACCCTTTTTATCCAAATGCTTCATCCCTTCTAGATGCCAATTTCCAAGAGCCCTTGTTACAGCCAACTGCCCATTCAGATACCCATCTTCAACATAGCCCCCCAAGGATTCTACCCTAGTTCTTTCATTTCTACAACAAGGCCTGTGGTCTTTTGACATCTCGAAAGCCACTCCACGCCGAGAAAGAACAGCTCGGCTATCTCCAGCATTTGCTACAAGTAAAGATCTGATCAAAATGTCACATTTTTCAACATAAGAGCTAAGAGAAGTACATTTTAAGCTGATGCTGATAAAATGATTTTCAGCAAGCCTTTTAGAAAATAATCACACATCCATGGGATTTGTCCCAGATGAAACTTTGACATTTCACATCATCCATCCATATCTCTTAGATCTTAGTATTTACTATTATCAATAAGATTGCAAAAACAATTAACATACTAAAACGAATATCGTATTTGGTGGAACACCAAGTTCAAAGAACTGCAGTAACCTACCTCCCAAAGATCATAGCAGTCAGAGCAGTAGTTCCAGAAGACAGAGAAGACCCGGTAGAGTACGACTTTGCCAATGCAGCATCAGTCTCCATAAAAGACCTTGTGATCACTTTTTCAAGCTCCAGAGGAAAATTAGCATCATCAACAATGATTCTTGGGAGTTGATCGCGGACAAATTGTGCAGCAGCTTTTCCTCCATGTCCGTCGAATACCTGTTCATCAACTTCTTAGTCTTTATATAGCTCAACTATACCAAATATCTGACATCTTAAGGGTAGGTTATCCTATATCGTCCTAAGATTAGCATTTCCCTGAGTTTGATTTAGGCACTGATGAACACATGGAACAACAAAATGCAGTAATAGTACCCCTTATTTTGCAGCAACTTCGATGTGTATATGACGTGTGTATTGCGTAATCAACTGTTCTTAGGTTTCTGTTTCATAAGAAGCTGTGTTTCTTTCACAGTACATGACAAAATCGAACACAAAATATAGAAGCTTCCTTTAGAGTGTGTTTGGATAGAGAGAAATGGAGGGAAAGGGAGGGGAGGGGGAAGGAGGGATCTAAAACAAGGAATTCGAGAAACCAAAGGAACTTACCCCATAAAAAGAAACTGCTTCTTCACTATCTACTTTGCGACCGAAATTATGGGCTAAATCAGGTATACAGACATGTGTATCTTCCATGTAATCACGTCCTCCAATGTCAGACCACTCGCCTGATCGGGGTATGGGAAGGAATAAGTCTGTATTCATTGTTGCATCTGAAGCAACTGTTGTGTCTTCACAAATGCTTTCAAGCTGAAATAGAAAATGGCAGAAACCGACATAAGCACCTCACATAGGACTTCCTCCTGAAGACGAAAGATGCGAAGCACAGCCACCACCATTGCCTCCTTACATTATGACAATACATATATGATACAGCAACCACTCTTTCATCTAATTTAACTAATATGGAAAATTCACAATGCATTACTTTGTTTAGTACCATCAACCATTGCAAGATAACTAACATAGTCTTTAGGTCCTGTATCTCATCTAATGAGTTTGAGGATAAATAACTAATAATACCAAAAGGGATTGTACTTAATACCTGTATCTCATCTAATGAGTTTTAAGTGCAAAACAATAATTTGAGGACATGTACTCAAACTAGATCCTGAACTTCAATGCCACACCAACAGAATAAGTACATTCTCAGAAGAGTCTTCAGTTGAAACAGGTTTTATAATTAATGAGCTAAAACTCCCTAGATAAAATGAAACTATAAACAGTAGAAATACAGTTATAAATACTCAAATTGACAGAGATATCAAGACCAATAGAGATCAACAAAGCAATTTAAAGGAGGAAACTTAGACCAACCAATCATTGATGCTTATCTATAAAAAGAATCAAACTTTCCACAACACACAAACACAAAAAGCTGAATTCTGATCACCTGGTCTACCTTAATCATCAATGCATGTTCCCCCACATTGAGATCAACAACCAAATTCACATTCATTCATAGCTCAAAAGTACCTAGGAAGTCGTGACCTAGTGGTAAAGACCGAGGTGTTCATAAAAATAGGTCACATGTTCAAATCACCCCTCTCGCCGTAGTATAAAAAACGAAAAAATAAACAAAAAAAAGTTAACATAAATATAAAGAATACTCACAGGAGAAGAGTTGGTATTGGTAGGAGAGGAATTCTCCATCTGGGCATGCAAGAAATATTCTTGAGATTGAGAAATATTGTTACTTTGTTGATTATTATGAATATTATTATCAGAAGAAATGCTTAGGCTTTTCTGTACTTGTTCATCAGCTGTCTCTGAGTCTTGCACGCACATATTTATAAGTACTAGTACGTGTTTGGTTCAGCTGCACAACTTGTATTATTATGTCTAATCTAAGCTGTGTATTTTTGTTACTGACTGATGCCAAAAGCAAGTGATTCAGACCACTTGCAGACTAACCTTGAAAAAGAAAAGAAGAATATAGTAGCATATAAATTTGGTAACATCAGAGAAGATTTTGAGCATATAAAAGAATGGTACAGTATCTTTTTTAAGTGAAGCTGTTGAGTTAAAAGTGGAGTTAGGTAGGTAAGTTTACTTTCAGTGAAAAACAGAAGAAAGTGCCGTTATTTTTCCAGATTTTTCTTAGGGATATTGGTGGCTTTAAATGTTTAAATTGTGTTGCTTAAGTATCATTTTCAGTGGGGTTGTTTGTCGGTCACCCATCTGAAATTGTCCCTTCAATGTGCTTAATTTTGGTGCTTAATAAACTGCCAGTCAATTTCCTCTTGATTTTCTCTTTGAATATATTTGTGTTAATTAATGTATGATAATAATATAAGGTAGTACTGTATTGTGGTAGTGGTTTCCTTGGTCTTAGAAATTTGGATGTGTGTTACACCTAACTTCAAGCTGACATTTGCATGCAAGTGACCAAGTCTAAGGTTTTCGTTTTTATGTGTGGAAGAGGCAGGTTGCAAGTAATTGATATAGTCAATAGAAACATGTTTGCAATTTTTTTTTTGGTGGAATGTAATTAGTATAATAATAGGGATGACTCGTAATATACTAATATCTATTCCAAAAATGATCAGTTTGTCTTGGGAGAGACCGTCTACTTTTATTATAAAAGTAGATCAAGCCATGCTGACCCAATAAAGACATATAAATCTACAACTAATATGGGCTTGTAGGGAACTTAAGAAAATTTACCTAGTAAACAGTTGGTCTACTTTTATGATAAAAGTAGACGGTCTTTTCTAATAATTTGTGAAAAGTGATTGAGATGACACATACTATCTAGTTGTAATGATATTGTCAATTTGTCATGAGGAAATAGTCAATTTTGGAGCTAAAATAAAAAAAATTGAAAAGATGTTCTGTATTGGTACCACCACAATATTTTAACAAATTTCATGTAATATAATGTTCATTTCTAATCCTATACAAGACCAGAGTAACAAACTCAAAAATACTAGTTTATGTTGACCTACGTAAATGATTTCAAATAAGTTGGTGTTTCGTATATATAGTCCAACTCATAGTGGACATTTCATCGATTATCTCTAGATAACGGAGTAATAATTTTCACATGGAGATAATGTATTAATGTTTCTTTTACTTCAGGCAATATTTCGTACTAACTTGCGTCGCTTCTAACTAATGATACTTACTTTTTCATCAATAATTATGATTATGATTATGAATAATAACTACGGAGTTCTGCATGGCTTTCTTGCTCAAAAATGTCCAGTTACTTCTCTGGATAAATCATCTCCAAAGTTAGCTTTTTAGATAAATCTAGCGGATATGTTACAATACAATTCAAATATAATACAACAACATCCCTTTCGTCTAATCTAAACTAAAACTGAAAGAAATTAGCTAAGACAAACGACAACGGAATATCTTTGGACTAGATCTTTCTTTAGGTAGTCCAAAGACAAGTAAGAGAGCATACCATCATATGACAAATGCAACATGTAGTCATATGTGTCATGAATTCATTTCAAAGTCTTAAACTCAAACTTTGTTCTGATGTCTCATAACTTTTTATTTTGTCACATTAGTTTATAAAATAATTATACATTGTTGAGAGATTTGCCCTTTATTGTTTCTTTTTCGGTATTGAGGGAGACATTGAAAGTTACTGTGACAAAACTTAAAACTAATACTCTCTCTGTTTTTTTCAATTCACTACATTTTGACTTTGACACATTTTAGAATTATAGTTTGACCACTAATAACTCATAATATAAAATTGAAGAAATTATAAAAGTATGATAATATAAAAGTATCGTTTAATACAATTTTAACAATTAAAATTTTATATTTTTTTCAATTTTATATCATGAGTTATAATCGGTCAAACTATAACTTTAAATAGTGTCAAAAGTTAAATGTAGTAAAATGAAAAAAACAGAGGGAGTAAATTGTAAATAGGATAGTAATCAATGGTAGATTTTCTTACATCCTTTTTTTTTTTTTGGGAGGGGTCTTCCCACGTTTGTTCTAAAAAAAAATTTATATCGACAAACAAAGTCCTTCTTAACCACTTGAAAAAAGTTTGGACCCCCAAAATAATCCTCTTTCCTCTAGTGTAGGGAAAACACTTCAACACAAAACAATAGTTAATCGCCACAAATGTTGACCATTGCAAAATTGCATCCCAGCCAATTGTGTTGAAGTGCTATCAGAAAAGAAGACAAATGTGCTGTATGGTGGGAACGTGACGAACGTCGTTAAGTATACCTTTTTGGTGACGTTTCCTCGGTTGGCATTTGATGCTTTCCACACCATCACAATTCACACATATGATACATACAACTTTATTAGGACTCCATCACTCATTCATTCCTTTGGACCCAAAAAATATCGCCGATGCTATATTGATATTGTTTCAGTGCCCCCACTACATGCAAAAGGCTCTGTCATCAACACTCAGCAGAAAGACACAAGGATCATAATCTTAAACCAATCTAGTATTGACTAGAATCTACTAGTTGATTAATGTGCCAAATCTATCGGACTCGAGCAAAGGCCGTGAAGAGAAACTGATGTTATTTTTGTGGCTCTTTATAAACTTCCGGGAATTCTCGAAAAAAGAAAAGAAATTGAACATTTGAGTCACTTCTTCATATTTGATTAACAAATTATAGAAACTTTATGAAAAAAATTGGATTTCAGAAAACTTCATATAACGATTCAATGTTTTCACGTAGAGAACATGGTCTGAGCTTCATTATATAGACCACACGCTTGGTAATGAAGCTTCTGATCATGGTGTTGAAATTTTATCCTAGCCTCACCCTTTCTTAGCGTCACCAAATAGCATAGCATCACCATCGGCCATAGAGCATGATATATTGTGTAAGATAGATATAATAAATGATGGAATCGTCAAAATGATGAGCAACTATTTCGTGAGTTGCTCTCGCTATCTCAACCAATTTTATACAATGTGTTAAATCCTCTTCAAATTATGTTTATCAGATTTGAGAAATGAAAAAACCCCTCTATTAAAGGATGATTCCCACTCGAAGGCAGTATATACCTACAATTCTTAAATAATCTTTGACCTGCAACAGAAGGCAACAGCTTCACAAAGGCAATTAAATAAGCTTAGTCTTATCATAAGTTCATAACCAAAACAATTGATATAAGCCTACAATACACTTTTAAAAGGAGAGTAGATACCTTTGACCAGAAGCTAACTAATATTATTATCGTAATCCTTGTTAGTAAAACGTGGATTATACATTTGAGGCTCTGAAATGAAACAATTACGGAAAAGCATTATGCAGGTTGTCTTGAACTCTTGATGCCTTGATGGTCAAAAGGCTGCATATTAGAAAAGACGTTATTGGCTAGTGATAACCCCCTACTCTTTCTGGTGCGGTAAAGACTTTTGTTGCTCCAGTAGCGACCATGTGTTTGGTTCAGTATCTCCTCTTTCTGTGATGCGGAATAATTCAAGGCAGCACAAGTACGTGCTTCGCAAAGTGAACTCCACCAAGGAAATGACGACTATGCGGATTTCAAACATCTACTACTGATATCTTCAGTCTCAACATTCACTATGTTTACTCATGTACGGCAACAACACTGCAACTATGTAACCAAGGTTTGATATAGGATTCTACCAACACATCTCCTTTTACTATCCATTTGAATAGATATTACTCAACTAACAGTACAGAGAGAAAGTGCCGCAACCTTGTTGTCAGCAATTTGGGTCGGGTCGGGTGTTTATTGGGAGCGTTCAATTTGGGTTTGGTACACCACGAGTTAAAGTCAAAATATTGCTTTTTGAATCATTTTTATAAATTATTTTAGTACTTATTGTTTGCCAATATTTGGCCTTTTGTGGAATTTAGTCTTTGGATTTACCGTGGTGACTTGATTTGCTTTCGAGCCTAACCTTCACTTGATTTCATAAGTTTTTTTATGTAGATATTGATTCAATTTTGATGAAGACTACCAATTGTACGAGGCACTATTATTCGTTTTTTCAAGAATGGAGAGAATATCCATTTACCTAACAATATGACGGATGTGTTCGGTTGTGGATTGAGTCTCTTAAAGTTCGGATCATCTGAGGTGGAATATGCCGTAAAAAAATCATAATCTTTTATTTTTACTTTCAACATACTAAAAGAAATTATTCATATAAGTCATTGAGTGTGTTACATAGTTTTTTTTCCGCCTCCTAACTCCCACGCCATACCTTAGTCCAAATAAATTCATGAGTTTTGAGAAAAGAAATCGAAGTGAGACAGGTGCTTGCAAACGGAAAAAAGGCGCTCCTAACTTTTTTTTTTTTAACATTTGAGCCGATGAGTCTAATGAAGCTGAAGACAATATTGTGTCTGTCCATGATACCACTAGCCCAAAAGGCCTGACTAAAAGAAGTAATTATCACTAAAACTAACTGATACTCCGTAAGCTCCAATATTACCTTCGTATACTTTGTTTTATCATGTACAACGATGCAAGTATTGCAACCAATGTTTAACATTGGGTTCTAACAGCTTCATATCTCTTGATGATATGGATTTGAACTATGATGACAAATTGCCAATAACACATGATGAAACAAAGAAGTTTGAAGCTTGATCATAACAAAAGAAACTGTAGTGAGGTGTCATGGAGAATAGTCTCAACTCTTTGAAGTACCAAAATTTTAGGCTCCAGCAAAACACTACCCATCTCCAAATTCAAAATCATAACCACTAATAAGCTACGTCATCACAATATACCTAAAAAGTAAAAAAAGCACCATGGCATTCCAGTGAAACAATTGCTTCCTCCAGCAGACGTTTCGTAACTTCAACGCAATCCATCAACTTCTTACATTCCTGTGAAAGCTTTCTTCCCTCCGGCAGCAGCTCCAGCAGGAATGACCTTCAACACATTGAACCGCACTGTCTTGGAGAGAGGTCTGCAAGATGGACATGGGAATATGTCAAATATGAATACAAGATGCAAATATAGCTTTACGGATAAACAAACCATCGGGCAACCGTTAAATTAGTTTCTGACCTGCACTGCCCAATGATAACATGGTCCCCTTCCTTGACACGGAAGCAGGGTGAAACGTGTGCAGGGATATTTGAATGCCTCTTCTCATACCTGAAGGCGATAAAGCATCAGTAAACGATCAGAAAACAGGATTATTCAATAACATAGGATAAGAGAAAGCAAACAGAGTTGTCGTGCCTTTGGTATTTCTTGATATAATGAAGGTAGTTCCTGCGGACAATAATGGTTCTCTGCATCTTGGCACTGTGGCAAGTACCAGCTAAAATACGACCCCTGATTGAAACATTACCGGCAAAGGGGCATTTCTTGTCAATATAAGTTCCTGCAGTGTCAGAAATTGCTCGTTAGAGTGCAAAATAAACTACCACAGTCACAGGCATTGACTAACTGATTAAGGAAAGACAAACCAGAGGAGGCAGAGTAATCACAAAACCCACTTTCTAAGCACTCAAATTGTACAGCAAATAGATTTATCAGTCAATACAGATGTCTATAAGGAAATATGTTTAATTCTCATTGGAGTCTTCAGAAGCACATATAACACTGGCATGTGGGGCCTTCGAGAAAATGCACACTTCCATTGATGAATAGGACATGCATGTCCATAGGCACTCTTTTATTTTGCATCATTCTGTTTTTCCTCTGCTAACTTGTTACAAAAGGAATCATTCATAGAAAATTGCCTTTGTTGCATTCTCCTACACTACCAAAAACTACTAGTACACAAATGTAACTATTATCTGTTCACTAACACATCTAACCACAAACTTCTAATTTACTTTTTAACCACAAACACAAAACCAACATATAACTAGTTATAACCCTAATACTACCACATCCTCTTAGATACATAATCACAAGTGCTACAACACCACTACCAAACTAATTACGGTTCACCAAATTCCACATCTTAATACCTCTTTTCCCTTTTTTGTAGCATGCTTCTTTTCATGCTTTTTATTTCAAAACCTCAAGGAAGAGCATTAGAAGAATTCGTTTGATACAAATGTAATACCCGACATTATGCAATCATATTCCAGACAAAATTCCCAAAATTTCCGACCGATCAACAAAGAAACCAACAAGCCAACTACAGAACTGACAGAATTGTAAGCAAGTCACTAGTAAATTGAACATGTTTACTTATAGCAATCGGTTGTTCCAGAAATCTAAAACACTCCAAACTATACAACAAACATAGGCATCTCACAAATCAAAAGAGAATATGCTTTCTCTTCTTTCATTCATATATAACTTCCATCATTCGTATATCTCTTCCCCTTTTTGCTTTTCTTGTCGCAGAGAAAACAGTATGTGAGATTCTATTGTAACCTAACATCGACAAGGAATAGCATCCCAACCCAAAAGTCAATCCTAACAAAGCATTCAGCTCTGAACTACCTACAGATGAAGTCGTTTTTGTGTCCAACTCCCAAAACCCCGAAAATCAATACTGGATAGATAACAAGAGACAACATATATTGCTCAATGACTTCTTACACTAAGCACAATCTTCTATAGGCAATTAGATCCTAAAAAACGTCCAATTCAGCTACTCCAACAATTTAAGTATAAAACGATCCAACTAGCCAACATTCGCAACAATCACCACGCTACAGAACCAAACTTTATAGCAGATCAATAACGAAAACTAACTAAAACAGCATAATCCAAACAAACCATAGTATTACAACAAGCCAAGCTTCCTCATTTCCCAACATTCACAATGGCAATGCACAGAAAGAAAAAACCTTTGCATCAAATCAGCAGACCAACCAATCGTAGCACTCTAGCAAACCAAGCTTCCACATTTCCCAACAATCACCACACTAAAGAGCCTAACTTTATACAAGATCAACAAACAAACACTCATTAAGCCAGCATAATCCTACAAATCACAGTACTCCAACAAACCAAGCTTCCACATTTTCCAACAATCACCATGGCAGTGCACATAAATAGCCAAACTATACAAAAACTCATTAAAACGGCATATCAAGCTTCCACATTTCCAAACAACATGGCAACGCACATAAAGAGCAAACTTTGTAGCACATGAATAACAAAAACTCATTAAAAAAGCATAATCCAACCAAATATAGTACTCCAACAAACCAGGCTTCCACATTTCCCAACATTCACCATGGCAATGTACATAAATAACAAAACTTGCTAGCAAATTAACAAACCAACCAATCACAGTAATCTAGCAAATTAATAAACCAACCAATCATAGTAATCTAGCAAACCAAGCTTCCACATTTCCCAACAATCACCATGGCAATGCACATGAAGAGCAAAACTTTAAAGCAGACTTTAAAGCAGACCAATAACAAAAACTCATTAAAAAGGCATACCAAGCTTCCACAACTCCCAACAACATGGCAATGCACATAAAGAACCAACCTTTCTAGCAAGTTAACAAACCAACCAAACATAGTACTCTAATAAATAAAAACATAAAATTAGCAAAGGACGAAGAAAAGCACCATCAATAGCTTCTCTGGGAGTCTTGAAACCCAAGCCAATGCTCTTAAAGAAGCGATTCCCTCCTTTCCCTGGCCTCTTTCCCTTTCCAGATATCTTTGAGCTGCATTTTCATCATCATTTCACATTAAACATAAAATACCGATTTAATAAAAATACCCATTAAATTAAAAAGAAAGAAAAACCCATGAATATAATTATTACCTGAGAAAGACCTTGGGTTGCTTCAGAAATGCCTTCTCAGTCTGCCATCATTAAAGAACACAACTTTATTAACACCATCACCTAAACATATGAAATCTAACACATATAACATATAACATATAACATATGATGATAATGTGATGGGAAGAGAATGATTAACCTGTTCAGCCATGGTTGTACAAGATCAGAAGCTCACAAACAAAGGAGGCGCTAGAGAAACTGAGAGCTTTGCTTATACCCTAGTTCACTTGTTCTTCTTCTGCATACTTTTTAAAGGATTTTCATGTGAAGATGGGCCTTCAATTATCAAGGCCCAAAAAATGCCTTTTTTTTTTGGGTTTGGGTTATTAAAATTATATAATTTGTGCAATAAGGCGGGTTCCCGTAAATGGCCCGTGACCCGCACTGTTTCAAACGGGTCACAACACGCGATTTGTGATTATGACGAGTCAAGGTTTGAAATTGGTTGAAAAGAGGCGTGGCGAGTTAACGTTGTTTATTAAAACAAAAAAGTAGTATGAAACAAGTTGTGACTAGCAACGACACTTGACCTGCTCGTACTTTCTTGCTAGAGACTATCCCAACCAGTTTTATTGGCCATGCCCCGCCCCGTTAAACATATCTTTATTAGGGACGGTGAGAAGGATATTCGATTTAGGGAGGATAAACTACTAATCGCACATGTTAGATCAAATCATCTTGGTATTAGGTTATTTAGGGTGAAAGGTGAGACAGAGAAATACGACTCACTCTCATTATTCTTATCACATCATCCAAGATGTCATGTTGTTATATTTACATAAATTATTGACGTAAATCTTTGAGTGAATTGGGTAATTGTTTTGCGTATTGGTCAGTTCATACGGAGTACTTAGTAGTTGGTACCCATACTTGCGAAGATCATACCTTTTGATGTTTATCAATTAATCAGCAGCTAATTATTCTTAATTTCTCACCTAGAAATTTGGTCGGTATTGAGAATGCACAAAGTCTATGCACAAAGTCTATGACAACTATGAATTTCCTCATCTCTTTTTTGGTGCATAATTTATCATCTTTTTCTAACATTGCAGTTAATCATACAAGTGAAGCCGAAGGCAGCATGACTGGAGTATATGTTCATGGGAGAACTAACTATCGAATTGCAATTTTCTAACCTCAGCTAGTCATCTATGCACTTGGAAACTTTCCTTTTATGAAAAAACCAAAACGACAATGAAGATGCCATGGCAAGACGGGGGTAGGGAAATTGAATAAATACTTGATTGTTAGGGGCAAGGGTGATATTAGAGGGATAACTCAGCCCTCAAGCCGACTGTTAATAACTAAGCAGAACATTGTAATCCCCTTACATACACAATGATCAACATAGAAGCCGAAACTACCAAAATATTCCTCAAGTAAAAGCACATATACAAGATCTGCGTGGCAACATCGAGTAGCCAGACGAGGATTCCACAAAGGAACTGTTTTGAACACACTTCGGTGTTCATTCAAGACGTCCAAGTATGCCAAAGGAAAGCTCTCTCCATGCAGCAGCGGTATTATGTTACATTTTCATCTGAAGGGAAGCTCTCTCCATGTAGCATTGGCATTATGTTACATTCCCATCATCAAGCCATGAATGCTAACCAAAAATTTGTATTGAATTGCCTCAAATGCTAGAATAAGGGGCAAAAGATGTGTGGGTCGCATGTACAAAAGAGCCAAAAAGAGAAATTTTCTCTCGATAACTTACAAAGACAAAAAGGGGGAAGGGGATCTTTTAGTTAATGCCGAGCCTATCAAATGTAGCACCACAACAGCCTATCCAATTTTCACCTGACACCAACGACGTCATATAATTTCAATTCTTGAACAATCAATTGGCATTCCACTCTAAGAAGTAATTTCGTTGAATCCCATCCTTCCCACAGTAAGTATGCACGTTACAGCAGAACTTTCCCGTGCAGAAATTCACTCCATCTGCATCCAAAAAGATTAAAATCAAAGAATATGTCAATTGCAATTATGCGAACTTTATCAACCAATCAGAAAAAGGATGTATGCACCAAGCTGGAAGTTCAATGACACAATTCGTAAGGCAGGGACCCAATAAAACAACTGTATCAAAATTGACAGAGGATCTTCATTTAGAAACCCGACGATAGCATCAAGAAACCTCTCCAAAGCTATTACTAGAAAGAACATACATGATTAAAACCAAGGAAAAATAATAGAGAAACAGTACCTTCTGACGTTTCGAGTTTGCAGGTCCAGCATTAGGATCATCTCGTCGTCGTGAGGTCCTGACTTCAGAATTCTCTGGCTGCAGAACAAAAAAATTACCGTGTCTTTAATCCTTTAGCACATGAAGCAAGAATTTCAATGTATAATGTCTATCCACCCAGCAACCATTCATTACTAATAACTTAATAAGAGAAAACATCAACGACAAAAGAATTCGGATTCTCACTTGCTGTGAAGAGGCCGAGCCATCTCTCTGCTGTGTACTATCACCTTCTCCAGGACGGACAACATTTTGCTCTGTACCAGCATCCTGTGGAATTAAAGGCATAACCTGTTGAAGTAACCTGGACAAATATAATCCTTCCTCAGTTACACTTGACTCTGCTTCCTGTGCAACTGTGCTGTTAGTCGTTGTCAGCTCTGGCTCAGGCTCAGGCTCAGGCTCGGTAGCTGTCTCCTGAGAATTGACGCTCTCTACATGGATCTCACCACCAGGGAAGAGCCCTCTGAGAAATTGAAGAATAGCAGGAGGGAACTGTCCCTCAGAATTCTGGTCACTAGAAATTCCTCCAGTTGACAGGATATTGATATCAATGGTGCGAGATGATACCCTTGGTCCAGAGCTAGAGGCTGGAACCCTCCCTGCTCAAACAATGAAAAAAGAAAAAAAGTTTCTTAAGTAGATGATTAATAAAAGCATCCAGACTGGCATACTAGGTCAGAAAGACTATATAGAAACACCGGAATGACAACTACCAAGCAAGAATAACAAGCAACATCAGACATGGACATCCTTGAATTAAAACACTTGACTAGAATGGAAGTTCTCTTGCATTTTGATCAAGTGTAACAATACCAAATTGACAAAAGAATATTACTGACTTCAGAGCTAGCATACCTCCACGGATATCAATTAGGGCCACACAAAATCTAATGCCTGTCAATTGTAAAAATGTCCCATTTCCGTATTACCAATTTCAGACAGAATGGGCTATCGCTCGCCGAAGATGAATTTGATGATCAAGCTTTTTTACATAATTTTTCTCCCTATCAAAGTCTCCTTCAACAGGTAAAACAGTCCACAGATTCAGCTTCAGATATAACGAACACCTTCACATTTCTTGTGTATTACTCTCTCATTGTAATATTCTTGTTCTCAAAATTCATTTTAAAATTATATGACCTTTTTACTTACCTCAGAATAATTCAACCTACAGGGAACTCGGGGAGGAAGAGCAAACATCAGCAAGTCAAAAACCATAGTATTACAACAAAATTGCGGATTCCACCGCCAACAAGGTCTAGAAACAAAGAGCGGTTGTATATTACCATTTCCAGAAGGATCTTCAACATTTTGCTGATTAGCTGCAGATTCAGGAGTACTTTGAAGCTGAGTCTGAACGCCATGATTTTCACTGGACACTTGATTTTCTGTTCTACTACTCACGTTCCCAGATGCTACATTTGGATATCTTCCAAGGAATGGATACAAAAAACCTAATGAAGCACCAGAAGATTCTGAAGGTGAGCGGTTTAGGTCCGGAACTGAAGCCATCACAGTCCGAAAAGGCAATACACGAACACCAGCTCCATTATTTGAAGAGGGAGTATCCGACGTACCGGTAGCAGGTTGATTAACAGGTCTCTCCCCATTCGTTGCGGTAGATGAAGGCGTTTGACCCCCAGACTGCCTCGTTCCGGAAGGTTCTGTTTGATGAGTTGATGGGCCTACTGCAGTAGACAAATTCATTAATAATCCTGAAGGTCACACTTTTGCAAGCACTGAAAAGGGTAAGGGATAAACCTCTTCGTATTTGTATATCAATACGTCTAGGAACAAACCCAGCACCAAGACCATTAATCGAACCAGAGCCAGATTGTCCAGTTCCTGAAAGAGGAGTACCAAAACTTGCTCCAGGCTGAAAAGGGAGAGGCTGTAAAGGGGTCCTCAGTTAGTAGAATTTTTAGAAGAAAGGGAACAATATATCACAGTATTGCCAAGAAATACCTGAACCATTAGGGGATTAGGCCCAGATGGAGAGATAAAAACTGCTGGTCCAGCATTGACTACAGCTTCTGACTGCAAGCAAATGCAAGTGTTCAGACAGGGAGGGGGGAAAGGGTAAAACCCTAAACAGGTCTGAATAGAATAGAAAGGTAACCAACCGCTGATCTGCCAAGTCTTAGAGTTGTCACAGTCCGACCAAGCTCAAGAAAATATGCGCCCAAATTTTGAAGAAGAATCCCAGTTCTCATTGCACCAGACTGAGCACTTACCCTGGCCACTGGATCAGTCATATTCGCCTGATTCTCAAGCTGCCTTCCTAGTTGCTGGAAACACAAAATACACACTTGGTATTATAAAGATCTTAAATTATACATTTTGCACAAGAATTCTCAGTAATTACCACAAAGTCTAGACTTATCAATTTATGCAACAGCAAGAATTACAGCAACTATATTAAATATAGACACATTTTTCCAAATGACATACAAGTAAACATTCTTCAGTCTGCTGATTGAGCATGTGCCTTGTAGCAGACAATAGTGCTGCTAAAGATGCTGGAGAAGGAAGTCCTCCTTGCACGCTTTCTGATTGTGCAGAGGCACTAGGCCCACCATCATTCTCTTGAGAAGCAGCAGCTCCGTTATTAGTTTCACCAGCCCTTCCTGTTCGAAAGAACGTCAAACACATTTATGTATTAGCAATCGGAAAACATCATAATCAAAGTAAGCATATTTGGTGAAGATAAAAACTAACCACTGTTCAAAAACTCCTGCCTCATATGGCCCAAGTACTGTGATAAGGTTGCTAGAGCATCAGGGATCACCTACAATTGCAAAGGATAGATTGTGAACCAATTGAGAAGCAAGTCCCCAGTAACTGGTTAGGCAATAAACAGCACATGGTAAACTCACGGGAGCCTGCAGGGACCCAAAAGAAACAGCTGCGGGGAATCCGAATGCATTTTGCCGCCCAGACATATCATTTGGGTTTCGCACCCCAGATTGTTCAGGTGATGTTTGGGTTGTACCACCTGGAACAGCAACCTCTGCGACTGGATCCTGCGTGAATAAAGTCCTGACCATTTATACACAAGTAGACAAAATGTGTGCATGACACAAAAATCGCAGGAGACGAATGGATGGTGGAGAGGAGAAATCAAGAGACAATTGTCAATCTCGCATAACTTCTCCCTTTCAGTCAATTTCTGAAGAAAGACTGATAGGTTCCTCTACTTCACTTTCCAGCATGATAAAAAGAGCAAAATGTGTGCTTTGATGTGGTTAACTTCTATTTTGAAACCCTTTATAACCCCTTATCTCCTGAGTTTGCTTTACTACCCATATTTATCATGTAGGCATGTGATATCCTGAAACGGAAGCAATGGATCTTAAATGAACAGTTTCTAGTATCGAAGTTACCCGTATTTCAGAGCCAGTTCCTGTATTTGTAATGCCAATAGAACCAAGAACAGCCGAAACGATCTGCAAGAAGAACGAGCACATCACGAGCAAAAGAAATATTAGGAATCATAAATCAGGAACATGTTAAATAAAAGTCTAAGATAAGGTTATAGCCTCACCCGACTAACATCCGAAAGCCCTCTATCACCTTGACCAGGCATATTGAAAGTCTCTACGACAATACCCGGAGCAACTTGGAACATATGACCACGGGTGCCAGTAGAAGACTGATCAAAGGCTGCAACAAGAATCATAAAAAAAATAATTTTAGTGCTCACTTAGTACACGCTTATCTGGTAAACAGTAGAAAAACAAACAACACCTTAATACAAATAAATTTGGGGCCAGCTAACATGAATCGTCATTAGGAGTACTCAGAACTTATAAAACAAATTCTAAACAATATTTTTATAAAAATTTGCCAAAACATAATGGAAAAGTTATATAAATAAAACTGAATTAGGCGACCCTTCATCAACGTAAATCCTCTCTCTCCACTTAGTGATGTTCAACAAGTCTCATTGATTTCACAGGTCACTCAACTTTGGCCTCTAAATATTTCCCTCCACAAAATAACAACTTTCTACTAGCCATTAGCACTTACCTATCCCTCCATTATGATGTTACTGCGCTCAGAAGGGTTTACCTAATTTTCTCAATTCCAACCAAATCTTTTTCCTCTCTATCGATCATCTTGAAACAGGCTTTCTATAGTCTCGAATAGTCAAGGCTAAGGTAGTATAGATCTTGAACTTATTGCTGCTTTGCCAAATATCTTTTAAAAGGCTAGGTCCCCAACAGCCCATATCTTTTACTTTATAAGAACAATGGGTTGTAGTACCCTAGAAAAAAACGATGTTATAGCCAAGTCACACACTCATTCTAAGAAATCAATAACACTAAAGACTTCTGGATAATAAACATGTCATTTCTTCATGGACACCTGATTACCAATTATCATGATGAGCCTCTAACTCTTTATGCTACAAAGGAATCTGACCAATGAGAACTCATTTACTAGAAGCACAAAACTACAATTCAAGTGACGACATTTTGGAATAGCTCAGCATGATAAGACAATAAAATCCTTCTGTTGGTATATATGAAAATAACCTCCAAAGATCTGCAATGTTCTTGTTTTTAATTTCCTCTATGATCGGTAAATCACAAGAACAAACAAACTCTTTCAAAGATCAGAAACATTCCTGTTTCTAATTTTCTCCAGAAAAACATGCGATTAAAAGTGACATAATAATGAGCACCGTAATGGTTTCTTGATTTACTAAAATCCCAACTGTCCCACAGAAGGCACCATACTAAAAAAATACGAACAATGAAGTAAACTATTATGTCGATTCTAGAAGCACCTAGCCAGAACAGCAAGCAATCTTCTTGATTACGTGAAAGAGTCATTTTCTACTGCCTAGACTGGTGAGACATAATGACATTTGATGCATACAACTTAACCTCCCCAAACCCAGCTAATGGCAGGAGATACAGCGGACTGTAGCCGTATTAGCAGTATCTGTTTTAAGAAATAGGTTAGGAGTATTTTCTAATAAATTGATTAATGCTATGTGTAGCAATTATAAGAGACTGTCAATCCTTATGCTCAACAAAACCAAAGAGTAAACAAGAGGTAACTAGAATCCAAAGCACTCTACTTAGTTTCCCACTCTAACCTGGATCGGAAGGTGGGCCCTCAGATGATGCCGCAGCCGGGTCTCGGACTACCAGGTGCAAAGTATGACCATCTTCCACATCTAGAGTACATCAAGTCAAGTCAACTTGATGCAGATGAACTCGGTCAAATTAGTTGAACGACAGGCTGACAGTAACTGTAATGAAGGACACTAAAACCATATACTCCATCTATCATCTCAAAATAGGCTCACTATTTAGCCACATATCCTAAGATAACAATTGTGGAACTATTCAAGCCACCTTTTACAATTAATCTTCCCTCCAAGACTATTTCACGAAGTCCAGTCACATAAGTGAGACAAACTAACCATGAAAGCTTGATGCATAACACCACTATGCATCAAAAACAAAAGAAGTAACATCCGCGATAGAGCGAAATCAGACTACTAACAGATACTGAACTAAAAAAAATCCAAACAATACATGTACATCTACTTATCCTTTATAACAATCAAGTACAGATATATTGACGGAACCAAGTAACGACTACTCTCTAGAAGTACGCGGACTCGCACATACCCATCCATCACAACTTCCCAAATCAGATAGCTTTGCTAGGATAACTTTTTTTGTTTTCTTCCAAAGGACTTCTGGTGTGTGCTTGTATTCTCCTTTCTCTTCTTGTTAATATGTTTCTAATAAAAACAAAATCAGGTCTAGACAGGGATATGTCAATGAAAATGAAGGCCTGGGCCGAGAAGAGGCTACATGCAAGGAAACTTTGACAGCTGACTTGAGCAAATCTTACGAGAACATGCTGATTCTCAATTGAGCTCCACAATGCAGAGATTTTTGTAACAAAGAACACGACAATAAGGAAGCCCTCACTTCTTGTATCAGATCTTATGTTCCATACTTCCATTTTTATGATATCAAAAGAAGCAACTGCCACATGATAGGCAGGCATATTATCATGCCTCAACATCTTGAAAACTATCCATTACTAACCCTAGTGCAAGCAAAATGCCATCAAACACTTCTATGATTACAAACCAAAACTTATCAACTACAAAGTTAAAATACAAATGACGAAGGACAGGAGAGCTTAAACACTTGAAATTGCTGGGATATCAAACAGAAAGGGCTCTGAAGAATTGGAATTTGCAAGGAAAAGAGCCAAGTTCCACAAAAAGAGTTGGTTTAAAGACCAGAAGTACTAGCTACTAAAAAAGGTGCCAGGAAAGTTAATCTAGGCTGGATCTTGGTAAAAGTCACATTTTCATGCATCTTAAGGCCCAAATCTGTCAAGTTCTATTTTTATTTTTAAAAAATTCAGGCTTATCAATTTTCTCCTTTTCTCCCCGTGAAGGTTTTTGACAAATGCTAACTTTTGTAAAGGAAAATAGCTATCATCATGCTAAAGCCGAAAAACACAAGGTAGACACATTGCACAAAACGAATTTCCACCTTAAACTTGAACCATTTTAAGAGAAAATTACGTTACGATGGAAAACTTAATCATTCAGAGCCAAGTAGCATGCAAGAAAGAGACTTCCAATGTTCTATGTTCTGACATTTATGGAGATTGTCGACTGTAGAAGGACTCCATCAAAACCCAAGCAATAAGTATCAAAACAAAGTTTTCTTTGCATCGCTTAGCGCCCAGCTTATAAAAGGATCTTATCTTACTGAACAGATACTATGAAAACCACAGCATATACAGGTTTAAAGAAGGACCAATCACTTCTAGAAACTTCAGGGGTGACCACATAGGATAGATGGTATTAGCAAAAGGACACACGACTAACGTATACAGTAAACAAAACAATAATCAGCTAACACTATAACCTAGAGAAACCCAAAAAGGATACGATATGCAGACAGCAGTTGATCATCCTTAAGAACCTTTCCTCGGCATATAAGACGCTGATGCTCTGTCACGACACCAGTGACTGAAGCAATACGTTCTTTCAAAGCAGGTACAGGCATCTGACACCAAGACAAAATAATCAGTTCAGTTAAGGATGAGCTTGCAAGCTAACAGCAAAAAGAGAACCAACCAAAAGTGTGTTACCTGTTTATCCACCTGTAACGTATAGGTTTGAGAATCCATCGTCTTAATTTTAATCTCTATAGCGGTTGCAGAGCTTCCGGCTTCACCGTGCCCTGATACTTCACATGCCATTCTCTGCCCTTGACAATACAGCAACAAACATCTTAACAACAAGCTAAATAAAAGATACTGTTTACTTCCATCATTTCCGCTCTATGTAGAAACATACGGAGAAACAGAATGAAGACACGCTTTGCAGTTACAAATAGTAAACAACACAACTGCAACTCCATTAAAACACAGAACGACATTTTCCATGAATATGTCTATGTGATGGTCTCCTCCTCATCTATTTATGTTAAGTCCTAGAAAGCATGTTGAGCTCAAAAGTCATATCAATGCCTATTGTGCCTTTGGAATAGTGCCAGATTGCACTAATATTGCTCCATGTAAAGTATAATGGTATCTTTATGTCACGTGCAGGGAATGTAAAATCCTCATTGAAAACACTGACATTGAGGAACTTAGTTTCAAGAAATCACAGCAAGCTACTAAATCTACTCACAAGTCACAACATATTCTCACACAGCACAGAGTGCTTGTTTCTGTTGTTTAAAACTTCAATCATGTGATACAGCAAGAACAAGAACAACAAAAAAGACTCAATCTTGAGAGCCAACGACAATGGCGGTGTCACACACTCCACATTTGTAAACATGATCCTCAATTCTCAAGCAGCAGAAAACACTCCATTCAAAAACAAAAGAACACCACTCTCCACCCCCATTTGCCACCGTACTCGCGTGTACACAATCTTACCCCCTAACTAGTAAAGAACAGGCAAAAAGATCATACAAACACACAAAAGACATCGAATTCTGAACCATATACCATGATTCATCACTCCTCATATCCTCACTTCATAAACACTAGCTACACTCCTACCCTCAAAGAATAACTCTACAACCTCCATCAAACCTAAAACCAACAAATTGAACACTGTAAACCAAAAAAGACCATCAATTCAAATAAAGAAACAAACTTTACCACAACTTTATCAACACCCTACTCACAATCAGCACCAAGTAACCATATATCCTATCCAAGTCTTTGGCAAATTCAACACTAACCCACAAAACTTTAGCATAAACCCACAATCAAAACACTGAAATCAGAGCAATTCATCCTCAATTTATCATCATCATAATAAGTTTTAAGGCACAAAAACCAAAAGGGTAGTCAAGAAACAATCATTTATACACAAATACTTACAAGAACATTAAATTTATAACAAAATGGATACAATATATCAAACCTTGATGAAATAAAATAAACAGTAACAAGTAAAGAGTAAAGTTGTTGTTGTTCACTCAAGGAACCCTCCAAACTCCAAACTCCAAACTCCAAACTCCAAACACAACACTTACTTTACTTTCTCTCTCTAGATTCTCTCTCCAAAAACTCAATTATTTTCTTTAATATTAAATTCACTTTTTGGGGATTATATATTTTTATATTATTATGAAATTGCCATTTTGGGATGCCAAAATAAAAATGCTGATCTGGCGCACCGTCACCACCGTGGCAAGTCAAGGAGAATGTGAACACCTGGGCCTTGTTGTGCGTACCTGTATGGGGTAATGGATTGGGTCGATAATGAGTTGAGCCGACTTGCGAGTAGCTTGTACGGATGTTAAATCAGTTGAGTCGACTTGCGAGTAGCTTGTGTCGGGTATAATGAGTTAAGTCAACTTGCGAGTAGTTTGTACGAGTGTTAATGAGTTGAGTCGATTTGCGGGTAGCTTGTGTTCAACTCACATGTGTTAATGAGTTGAGTAAACTTGCGAGACTCACAGGTGTTAATGAATTGAGTCAACTTGCGAGTAGTTTGTAGTTTGTACGGGTGTTAATGAGTTGAGTAGACTTTTCAAGTAGCTCGTGTTCGACTCGCATATGTTAATGAGTTGAGCCGATTTGGGAGTAGCTTGTGTTCGGCTCACAAGTGTTAATGAGTTGACTCGATTTATAAGTACCTTGTGCTCGATTTGATTAGAATTTGAACTCGAGTTGGAAGTTTTAAAAGTTGAAAGCTTTTGAATTGTGGGTTTTCAAGATAAGTGGAGTATGAGTTGAACCTTATGGAATTCGAGTATAACAAATTTATGTTAGCTATCAACTTGATTTGTTAGCATTTGTAATCCTGAATATTGTAGATTTTTTGTTTCTAAATGAAAATGAATGTAAATTATCTTTCTTGGTCCTTAGGTGACTTTTCTTTTTTCCAGCCTGTTTTAATTGGCTTTTTCAAGAAAGTAAACACACATTATGGTGTTTCAACTCTTAATCGGTGGCATATTGATTTAGTAGTAAGACTTAGTAGTGTGGATGGCATGTCACAAATTCGAGTTCTCCCTCCTCTTTCTAATTATTGTACTAACCTTTAGGTTAATACAATATTGAGAAAACAAAAATATATACGCTATCTCTACTTTAATGATAGTAATTTATTCTAAATAGTTGTAAGTAGGTTAATATGTGTCTTCACGTGTTTGTAACTTCTTTATCTCTACCTTGTATCGAACTGAAATCAAATTAAAAATATGATATACTTAAACACACTTGTGTGATATAAAATGTTGTAGTGTGTAAGTGATCGCTTTGTGTGTGTGTGTGTGTGTTTGTGCGCGTGTGTCTAACTCGGTAAGAGGTCATACATTATAGAGGAGTATGATTTAAGCATATAAGTTTCGTAGGGTTCCATTCAAAACCAAATTGTTAGTAAAAGGAGGAACCTAAAGTATTAAAATAACAAATTTATTACATCATGTATCCCTCTCGTGATCAGGTCACGTCATCCACACCTCCTGTGACTGCCCCGCAACATAGCAAGTATGCTTACACATTTGTGGAGTTGTGGGCATCGTCACTTTTTATCATAAGTGGTGTTACGTCTTTAAGGTGGTTGACAATCTCCAAGATATCACCTCCAATTCTCGTGATGATTTGCCGCTAGGATTTGCTTTAACGCATTGATGGATATGGAAATGGAGGATCACACCAGATATTCCTATTGATGGATCCCCTTTTCTCATAAGAAAATTTGCAAAAATCAAACAAACTTTTGACAAGTATTCACTTATACAACACTCTCGTGGAAGTTATAAGGTTGATACTTGTATTACTTGGTTTTGTCCTATTGAAGGAGGGAGAAGGGGGTGGGTCTCTTTGAATACAGACGAATATTTTGAGTAAACCCTAGGTATAGCCAAAGGGTATAGTCAGAGGAGAAGGGAATCGTCGTGATATGAATGGATTTTTTTTTCAATTTTATATGCCTCTTTAGGGATTTTTACTTCCATGTAAGTCAAGTTATTAACCCTTGCAATATTATGCTTTAAACTTGCTTGGGACTCAGTCGATTTACAAGAAGATCATTGTCGGTATGGATACTTTTTCATGTGTCAAGCTCATAAAAAAAGGAGTAGTTAGTTCTCGCAGGTCCTTTCCAACATCTCATCGTCCATTACGGAGACCTCCTTGATAAAGTTCGATGGCAAGTTCATGTAGATCACTTCTCCGTGGAGTCACCCATGATGCATATTTTGCTGCCAACAAAGGAGTGGAAGAGAACAATAGAATCTTCATAGTTTAATCTCCTCATCGAGATTGAGGAGCATATCCTATGTGAAGATGTGAGTAACTTGGTCACATATACTTATAGAATATAATTTTCTTTTTCATGACTTGAAGTCAAAAAAACGCTATAAATTAAAGGAAAGTCAAATAAAACATGTGATTGCAAAACAAAAAAACAATGCTAATGTTACAAATTAAAAATAAACTAGTGCTCCTTACTACATAATCGACACAATTATCAAAGTTTACAAATTTCAATGAGTAAATCGAATTAAAGACAGTAGGACACAAATAAATTTATTAACAAGCTAATTAACAAAAAAAATGATGAAAATTTGATAAACATAACAAACAATTAACAATATCAAAAAACAATAATGGTAAACCTTAGCCCTAACATGATGAATGTAGTATTATACACATTGTCATATTGCATATAACATGTGCTTTTAAATAATTTCCAAAACAAAAAAAGTAAAGGAGAGAATTTCAAACATGATTTTTTTTAGGAAAAATTGCGAAAAAGTACCTTATATGTTAGGGTTTTTGCAACTTAGTACCTTATATGTTACTTGGTACAAAAAAGTACCTTATATGACTATTTTTCTTACAAACTTGTACCAAAACGGAGCTCTGATCATTTTTAAGTTTGACCGATGATAAAATGACGTTATTTCCCTCCAAAAACCTACTTTTTCAACCGTTTTTGCCAACGACCTTTCCCCCCTCATTAATTACTCACACAGTACATTCAAAAAGAAAAAAAAAACCTTTACTTTCCCCCCAAAATTCCCTCTCCCTCATTACTCTCTTAATCTACCAAAATCTGAGCACTCCCTCTGTCTCTCTGTCTGTTAAGTGCATAATTTACCTATAT
>CAAKMY010113813.1:0-12077 GCA_901111285.1 Corrigiola litoralis | reverse complement strand
ACTCGATTTCCCGTTAATAAGCATAGATATGAATAGTAAGGAAATTATAACATTATGACATCCAAAAGGCTCCAAAGTAGAGTAAATAACATATATTACACACTACAAATATGTGCGTATCAAATATTTACATCGAAATGAAATAAAGCTCCAATAAAAGTTGATATTATAATAACTTAACAACATCTCGATCAGATATTAACAAAATCAAACGATAGGAACGCCAAGGAGAAAGTCGCCCGTAAGGAAGGCATCAAACAGGATGTTGGGGGCGGTAAGAACACCAGGTGTGTAGTCAGCGGCTGTGAGTTTTTTGTTTTAGGTGAGTTGATGTTTATGCGTTAAAAGTGTATGCGCGGTTAAGAAGGGGACATTCTTGTACATTTATATTGATGTGTATAGAATCAGGGATAATCTTGTACATTAAAGAACCAATATGAAAACACTTACCGAACAACTTGGAACTTCCATTAACACAGTTTATAAACTTGTTAAGAAGGGGAAGATCATGAGGCATTCAAGTGCTATAAAAACATTGTTTGAATGATGCATATATACGGACAAGAATGAGATGGATGCACTTTGCATGATAATCCTAATTTTATTGACTTGTCCAATAATATGTATATGGATGAAAATGGTTTTTCATGAGTACAAGTAGGTTAATTATTACTTGTTCCCTGATGAAATAATACCATACCGAAGAGTGAAAAACAAAAAATTCATCATAAAGATTATGTTCATGGGAGCAGTGGCAAGACCTAGGTTTCATGCATATGGGACTTGTTATTTTGATGGTGTGAATTTTTCAATTTAAAGTCACCATGAAAAAGGGCAAGCAAAAATAAAGTAACAGGAGTGTTAGATACTAAAGCAATAGAGAAGATCAACAAAAATGTCATCAAAGACTATCTAATTCAGAAAGCTATGCGTGTTATCAAAGCTAAATGGCCACAAAGAGCATGCAGAATTCATCAAATTTGTGCAAGATAAAGCTAACCCTAATGATGAATAACTTTTAGCAACAACACATAGAGATGAGTTTAATATTAATTTATTTTAACAACCAGTAAAACATCCTGATTTGTAACTGTAGATACCGTCATTCGTCTGTGTCAAACCCGATGATGAAAAGTCTTTCATATACACGTATGTCGGATCATGTATGTTGATGTGTTACTTAGGAAGTAAGCTTGGGGGCTCGATGGCTACCCCATGGTGAGTTAGAGTTGATAATGTTAGGTTGATAATGACTTAGAAGAAGTGAAACTCAGGAAATGGGGTGAACATGAAAGTTTTGTGACAAGGAAATGAGCTTGGATGCCTTATTTGACCTTTTAGAGTGTTGTACCGCACTAAACTCATCTTTCTGAGCTCATCTGAGTGACTTATCCTTTGAATATGTTAGTTAATCTTATATGGTTGGATTCCTCTTTCTCTTAGATTTCTAATGACATATTACACGCATTGAGATCATGTAAGATGAGAGAGATATGCTTGTTTTACCGTAATCTTGCCGGAAATGGACACCTTGTATCAAAAAGGAAATTCCAAATTATACACTTTCTATTTTTATGTAGGGTATTTTGAATTGGAAACTAGACATCAAGAGTTTTCCAACGCCGTATTAAACGCCCCATGAAGATATCTGAATCAAAAGTTATAACAAGAATAAAAACGGAAGATTGTATGTCTTAAAAGCGGTCCAATCGAACCTCGGTTTTGTCCGACGTCATTTTTTTTTTGTCTCAAGGGTCCGATCGGACCCCGGGACGATGAAGGGGAGTCCGGGGCTTATTTTATTATTTTCTTTCCTTTCTTCTCTTGTCCGACCTACTACTAGGTTTGCCTTGTTCCCCCTCTCCTATATAAAGGAGGGGACGATTTAGGATTAAGTGATGGTTAATTCACCTCACCTCTACCACTTTTATACATCATTTCACATCACTAAAACCCTACAAACTCAGATTCAAGGGAGAAAGGTTTGGGTTGGGGCCTTCTAAAAGTCTAGGGTTTCAAGAGACAAGGATTGTAAAGCCATCAAGAGTTAATTAACTAAGGGTGTTTATTAGTGGTATTAGGTTAAAACTTGCTTCTAAAGTACATTGAAACATCATTGATCCTTGTAAAGCATCGTGGTATGATTTGAGGGTTAACATCCAAGCTTAGCTTGTTTTTCTTCTCGCTACCTTTATACTGTTTTCACATTGTTTTCAACTAAAACTTCTTTATTCTTGTTTCTACATTTAAATCATGTTTAGGCTTTTTTTTTTGAGATAATGGTTAATTGTAGTATCATGTTAGGAATCCCTATTGGTTTATAAATATTGTAAAACTGTTTTCGCATGATTTTTGTTATTTTTATTGTTCTAATATATGTATTTTGTTTTCACATTGTTTTCAAATCTATCTTCATAAGACACTTTGGATTCCCCTGTTTCTGACCATATTTCTTGACAATATCTTGGCAGAACATTATGTTTTCCACTATGAATTTGCCCTGAACAAATGCACACTGAGCATGATTAATGATATCTGGAAGGATAGAGGTCAGTCTGTTACACAATAGCTTAGAAATGATCTTGTATATAAAATTACAGCAGGCAATTGACCTAAATTGTGAAACAGAGAAAGGTGCATTAACCTTGGGAATCAAGGTTGAAATTGTGCAATTAACTTGCTTTAACAGCCTTTTTTTGACAAAGAAATTTTCAACTGCACCAAAATATCATCACCAATTATGTGCCATGAATCCTTGAAAAAGCCACTAGTGTAACAATCTGGACTTGGTGCTTTTTCAGGTGGCATACTAAAAACAATATCCTTCACTTCAGCTTTAGTAATAGGAGCAAGTAAGATTTTATGATGATCCTTATCAAGCACCTTACCCCTATTTACAGCTAACTTGTTCACCTTTGCACATTGCTTATCAGTTCCAAGAAGTCCAGTATAGTAACCAAGGAAACCATCCTTGATTTGCTCAGGAGTGGTGGCCTCCTTTCCATTAATATCCTGATTTCTCAGCACCTTGTTAGAATTCCTCCTAGCTTTAATGATAACATGGAAATACCCTGTATTATCATCATCCTCTCAAAGCTAGGAACATTTGCATTTCTGTCTCAAAAAACTCTCCTTAGCCTTCTTTAATTCCACCAATTTTATCACCAACTCCTTCTCCATTTGATGAAGCATTGCATTCCTCAAATCCCCTCTTAACTTAACTTGCACATCTTCAAGATCCTTGACAATCTTATCACATTCCTCCTCAACATCAGCAAACAATTCCTTATTCAGCATCTTGAGAGGTTTCTTCAATTTCTTCAGCTTTTGAACAACTCTGTACATTTTTGTACTAGAAATAAAGCAATTCCAATGATCTTTCACAATTTGTGTAAAAGAATCAGCTAAAAAAAATGATGTCAAACTTATTACTTTGCCTTTTTTCTGAAAAAGAATAATACTAATTATTTCCAAAAATATGAATCTCAAAGCCAAATAAAACCCAAGAGCAAACCCAACAAATTCTTGGATACATTAGGTTTAGCTTGATAAGAATTCTTTCAAGCAACTTTTATGTAATAAAAAATAACAAATTTTTTACCCCTATCACCCTTGTATTTCAAAGAACTTTTATTTATAGAAAAATTCTATTATTTTAACGAACAAAAAAATTTAGTGAGTAAGGTTATACATGTTTTAAAGTACTCTCAATATGTACATCAGAATAAGGACATATTCTTTGTACCTTTTTTTTTTCTGATTGCAATTTTATATCGAAAAATTCACATGGTATCTTTATGGTTTGATATTTTACACGTGGGACCCACAAAATTAAGTTTCCGCATATGGTACCTATGAGGTTATCTTTTTACTGCACGTGGTACCCCTCTATTTACGGAAGCCAACTTTTGGCTGTTAAATTGTTGACGTGGTACGTCATTTGAAAAAATATGATACGTTTTCGCACATGGTACCCATGAGGTTTACCTTTTTATGCACAAAGTACCCTTAGGTTTGTATGTTTTGCACATAGGCGTGTAAATGGGGTATAGTTTGGACATTTGGCTTTTGATATTCATGGTTAGAGGCATTTTAAAACATATGCCTTGTAAGTGGCTTGTAAATGCTGCTGTTTCGGAAAGTAATTTGTAGTGGCTTCTGATGTAGTGCTTACTTGTATAGATACTTTGAATGTAAGCATCTTTTTTCAAGAATTATGAATGTAATGCTCCAAAGTTGCAGATCCTTGTCATTTTATTTCATAATTTCAGATATAATATAACTTATTACAATTTCCTTCGATTTCATTGAGATCATAGAGAATTCATGTACTTGTTGAGTGTTTGTGTTGTGTTTATGAGATAGTAGACAAAGTGGTTGTTGATATTGAAATTATGAAATTTATATGAATTATAAAACAGAATCTGTAACGATAAGGAAAAAACTAGTCGTTATTTTCAGAATTGGGTAACACACGCGCAACATGCATTTTCAGGGGTACCATGTGTAAAACATGAAAACCTCAAGGGTATCATGTGCGAAAATTGTGACTCTTTATTCTAATGGCATGCCACGTAGCATTTAACTGCGAAAAGTTGACGTCTGATAATAGAGGGGTACCTCGTGCAGTGAAAAACTAACGTCAGTGGTACCAGGTGGAAACTTAATTTCGTGGTACCACATGCAAAATATCAAACCACGAGAGTATCACGTGAATTTTCCATAATTTTTTTTTATAATTTTTTGTAAAAAAGAGAAACTATAAATTAATGTTTGTATCATGGTTTAGATCATTACAAATTTATTTTATTGATTTATAATTCTTGTGATAAATTATAATAGCAGTGCCTCTTCTCTCCAACTTATACTTATTTGTCTTATTTAAACTTTTCTTATTTTATACTTATTTTGTAAAACTTTACTTAATTTTTAAATACTTTTCTAACATTTATTTAATTTTTTGATTAATTAATTTTGTAAAACTTTACTTTATTCTTTTTGAAATTGAAAATGGTGAAGAGAACAAGCCCATAGACAACATGAAAAACACCATCTCTGATTCCACTTGAAATAAATACCTCAAAAAACACTACACTACTTTCAAACTTGATCATCCTCAACTCTCTTCTCCATTCTCCCCCCGACAACTCCCCGACAACTCCCCAACAACTTCCCGACAACTCCCCGACAACTTCCCGCCACCATGCCCCCACACGAAGTACGCCGACCCTACAAACGCCCCCTAATCTCCGACCAACAAAAACGCCGAGACCTCTCCCTCCTCCGCCAACAACAAAACCGCCTCGACGCGCAATCCCACGCGCGCCAACTCGCCACCTCCCTCCTCTCTCCTCCTCCTCCTTCCGAACCCCCCGTTGCCGACCCCGATACCGATATCGATATCGAGAGCGAAGAGGGGGAGCAGGAAGGTGGTGGGGCCGAAGTAGAGATAAGGGATGTTAGACAGGCGTCTAGGCTTGGTGGGCAGCACGGGCGCAGGTGGTTTGCGCGACAGTTGATGCTTCCTGAGTGGATGATTGATATTCCTCACCGCCTTTCGCTTGATTGGTATACTATAATATAATGTCTTTGATGTTTGATGTTTTTTTTTTTTTTTGCGTAAATTTTTAGAAAAGATTGTTACTTTTATCATGAGCTTCCTGCGAGCCCAAGTCAAATTAGAGAATTGTCGGCCGGTCTAGTTTTATGATATAAAAAACACGGCCTACTTACTGTTTTTAGTTCTCTTGAATTTAGGGGGGGGGGGGGTTTCCATGGTTTTGTATGTTGATTTTGTGTTTGTCATGGGTTTATGTTTATGAGGTTCGGAATATTACCCTCTCTTTATGGGTGTTTCGTGGAAATTGTTTTTTTTTTTTTGGGTACATTGGAGCGGCTAATGTTGAGGAGAGGGGGGGGGGGAATTAGGATTCGAACATGGGATAACGTCCACGCAGGTTGGACTCCCAACAATTAGGGCAACCTTGTTTATCATTTTAGTTGAAATGGTTAGAAGGTTGTTTCTTTCTGGCGAATGGTGAAGTTCTGGGTATCCTTGCTAGACTTCTAAGTGAAGTATTGTACAAGTACTTTGTTGCATGGTTGTCGTATGAAGGGGGGGGGGGGGCGAGAGGGTAGGACAGCAAACGAAGGGAGGGTTAGAATTTTTGGTAAACGAAGGTAGGAAAACCGTAGAAAATGGTAAAGAATGGTAGAAACGAAAGAAAGTTATAGCAAAAATAATTATTCTCTACCCCATTTTTTAATCTTGATCCGCTCCTGGCCACTCTATGGGAGTAAGAAGTAAAGATCATGGTGATGGACTATTTGGTTGAGTAACTCGAAGTCGAAAGTTTGGCACTTTACTTCTCTCTCTAAATTGAAATGCTGAAGCCGAAAGGAACTGAAAGTAGCTTAAAGTAGCTGAAATTCATGTTAAAAGAACAGGGCCTATGTGCAATGGTGTTTGTTGAAATTGGTATTTGAGGTGTTGTGTATAATTGTAAAATTGATAGACATGGCCTTTTTGGTTTCAATTATGCTGTATGAATACACCTGAAGTTTGTGAGGTTGGCATCTTATTGGGTTAGTTTCAAGTGGAAAACGATTGATATTCGAAGAGGAAGGAGTGATAATTTTGTTGATGATTATATTTAGTGTGTGCAAATGGATTGATTGGCGAGTCAGATACAATGTCAGAATATCATTCTTTTAAGGAGCATAAATTCACTTGATCGGATTTATACTCCAATTATATTGCTCCTAATATGTCCATCATATGACTTTATTGTGGTCTATGGATGATAAAGGAATTTATATACATGGTCTTTGTGATTTCATTGATCGGGAGACATTTGCTTGCTGTTATAGGTATGTGTTGGCCAGGCCTGCCGGAAAGAGATGCTTTGTTGTTTCCATGAATGGGACCACAGTCAGTAGGCTACGAAACGGCATTGTGTTGCACCATTTCCCTTCTGCTCTACCATGTGGAGCTAGAACTCGTGAAAGTTCTGGATCTGCTCAATCATATTGTATTCTTGATTGCATATTTCATGAGGTGAGGCTACGTTTCATCATTTTCATCATCCAGATTCCTACATTATTTTCCAGACTTAACTTATGATTGTGAATTGCAGATGGACCAAACGTACTATGTGATTGACATGGTATGCTGGCGGGGGTACTCTCTTTATGATTGTAATGCCGAGTTCAGATTTTTTTGGTTGAATTCCAAGCTTTCTGAGGGTGGAGCTTGTGAGCCACCTTCACATTACCACAGGTACAGGTTTAGTCCGGTTTCTGTATATGACTGTGACCAGGCTGGATTGCTCTCAGCTTATTCAGGTCATGTACCTTATACAAAAGATGGCCTCTTATTTTATAACAAGTAAGTCACTTTAATCCCCATTTCACATATATTTAAAGCTTCCTTATGAATCTGTGTTTCCATCACGAGTAGGAGCAAAGTTTGCCTAGATGCTACTATGCATGTGCTCTCATGTTTAATAAATGCTGATCGTAATGTAATATTTTTGACTGGATAGAAACATTGGCATGTAGGTTTGATCCAATCAAAAGCTTTCCAGGAATCCAGGTTTCCATTTATTTGTTGACGTTTAGATGTCTGATTGCCTTTAAAAAGGTCATTTGCTAGGGGCTAGAAGACCTGGTGCAAAACTTTTGGGACGTGTGGTGGCCTTGCCAAGTTGCCAGAGTGTCATAATTATGTATTCTAGGTCAGATAGCACATCTCCTTTACGTTTAAGACCTAACTTAGGTTCTCTATGTCAAAAAATGAACTTTTACTGTGTTGCATTGTCACATGAGATCTTTTCGTTTATGTTCAATTGATTTCACCCTACCTTTTCATTTTCCATTCAATTAAATTCACTTTAGTCCCTAAAATTGTTTCTGCGGTAGCTTTTGACTAAAATATTTATCGATGAATTTCTTCTAACATAAGAATGAACTCAGTGATTGCCGTGTAAAGACGAGAAGGACGATGCTACAAGCTGCGTAAATTCATAAAACTAAAAACTAACACTAGTACCGAACGAAGCCATATATGTTCATCACTTGCACGTGTTAGTGTATGTGGAATGTGGATAGTCAGGATACATAACATTTATTTAATACCCGTATGATGCCAGGATAGTGCAGTCGAGTTGACTCTTGCATGTTGCCTTCCTTTCCGTGTTATTACTTGTTATTTGAGTTTTGCTCTCCCCCTCCCCAAGGGACAAAAGTTCCTCTTTTATGATTAGCATAATAGCACCTCTCATATGGCTACGTTGATCATTGTTCTTTGATGCAAATGTTCTTGGGAATGACTGAAAATGGGAATATCTGATGAGGCCATTTTACGAGATTAAGGGTAGACAGAACATCACACATTGATCGCTGAAGCGCTTTTTTTTGTTTGGGTTTCAGTGCGCTATAAAGTATTTATGATGATCTGCTAGTAACATATTGTAATTTTGGTGCTTGTAGGCATGCACATTACCAAGCAGGGAATACACCGTTGACATTAGTCTGGAAAGATGAAAAGTGTAGTCAATATGTGATCGACACCGACAATAAAGGGGAAGTTCTGAGTAAACAACAGGTTTGTTGCTTTTTGATATGTGCTTTAAACTTGACTTGATGCCTTGCCTACACGTGGAGCAAATGGCGTCTGCACTGTCTCTATTTGATAATTTGCATGCTCACTTTCTGAAATTGTACAACTGAGAGTGATATGCCATGAGATTAAGTTTCATGGTTTTAAGGCTTTAAGTTATAGTATTTCTGAAAACTCTGGTACGAGTGGCTTTCTAAAATATATATATATATATATATATGTTAGAGTTTGTCTTTGTTTTCATTATCTACCTTGTTAGTCCTGTATTCCTCAGATGACTTAGAAAAGGCTGATGACTATTTACATAGACATAGGGGATCTACCCATAGGTTTTATAGACTTAGAGAAGGCTTATGACCATCCATCTGTGTTCATAAAAAAGTTCTATGTTAATTCGTAGAATCCAAGGGAATCCCTGTGCCAATATTCACCAAGTGGAGATATGTTAGGATTTCTTAACAACACTGGCGACAGAGGTGAGGGACATTGGGCTAGATCAAGGATTTAAATTTACACTTTTCTCTTCACAGGTGTCACGGATGAGCTAAGCAAGACAACACATTAGGAAGTCTGATGATGTATGTGGTTTGTGGAGTTGTTGCTGACAATGTTTTAGTGGATGAAATTAGGGAGGGTGTCTAAGTTTGAAAATTTAGAGGGATGCCTTTGAGAATTATGTTTTTTTTTTTTAAATTAATCAGAACTAAGACAAAGTATGTTAAATGTAATTTTGGTGATAATATGGCCACTCCCACCCTGAAGGTTTTGGAGCTGTTACATATTTCAGTGTAGAGATACTTTTATATATCTTGGGTCAGTCTGGAAGACAATTGGGAGATAGTTGAGGTAAACCATAATATCCTGTCTGGCAGGAAGAGTTTGAGGTTTTCATAGACAAAAAATGCCATTAAAAACTCATTGGTATACTCTACGGAATGGCTATCAGACCAACCTTGACTGTTGGTATATTTAGAAGGGTAAAACCCAAAAGTTAATGGTGATAGAGATGAGGATGCGGAGAAGTACGTTGAGGGATGAGGTTGTATAGGAAACACTAGGTTTGATCTCCATACAAGGTAAGATGCAAGAGCCAAGGCATATGGTTCCGGCGTGTCAGAAGGAGACACTTTCGTGTCTCCGTTTGGTGTGAGATGATCTTGGTAGTAAAGAATTGCAGAAAGCGGAGTGGTAAGTTTAACAATGGGGATGAGATATTTGAGCTAAAGTGAGCCCATGCCCTCAGGAATCATGGAGAGCTATGATAGTTGGACCTGACCGGCTGACCCTAAGTAGGAGGCTTTGTGTTTTCTCTCAAATGATAGGTCTTTTTACGTGCTGTGCAGCTCCCCTTTCCTTTTTCTTTTTTTAATCTCATGTACAAGTATGGTCTATATTGTGTCTGCTGAGGTGCTGCTTAGTGCACTATAGCCTTCTAATTTCTAATTATTCTCGTTTTAGCCGCTCTTCTTTTGTAAAGAGAGAATATGAAAAGAAGTTGTAAGTCTATCGGAATCCGCCTCTTCTCTACTTAGAGGCAAGGTTATTTCGGACCCCTTTTCTGGTGGGATTATACTGTGAGCATAAGGGGTCATTGTTGTGGTCCTCATTCCAGAATTTTATACTGCTAGCAGTTATGAACATGTTGGGAGTACCTTTAAGTAGTAGCATGTCCGTTTCTCAGTGCTATATGGCACTATGGTATTACATGAACTTTTACTGATCCACTCAGTAGTTTAGAGTATACTGTGTGAGAATGCTCTCTATTATGAAAATATGTTGAGAGTTGGGGGTATAAGAGGTAGAGACACTATTGTTCTCTTCGAGTGCAATTGCTGTGTGTTCCACACATATTGGTGTAGGGCATGTGAAGTTGTGAACGAAGCTTATCAACAATGTCAACTTAGTAACGGTCAATAGCTGTGGTGGAAATGGGGCTTAAATTTTTGATTGGTTAAAGGGGCTTGAGTATTTTATTTTCCAATGATATTTTATTGTTAGGTAGATACAAAAAGGTACTTAAAATTTCTATTTGTTGCTGCTGCTTCTGTTTGTATATTGTCTCCTTTCAAATCACGTATGTTTTTGGTTCATCACTTAATTATTGCTGCCAATGAACAGGTGGTTTTAGAGCTTCAGAATGATGGAAAGCTGATTACTTCGGATGATTCCCCTGTTGTATTTGGCTGCCTAGATCAGGACTCTGTACAGAAGGTATACCTCGTACATGGACCACTATAATCAAGTTGGTTTTTTCTTAAGTAGAATTTATTTCCTAATTGTTCAATTGATAGTTGGACAAAATTTATTGATACTATCGTAGTATTTTGTTTTTTCTCGACTCTGTTTGGAAAAATGGGCTGCTTTATGAAGTTGGCGCTGTTGCTTTCCTACTTAATTGGATTGCGTGTAGCCATATCTTTGAAACAATGTATGTAGCTATTATGTTTTTGACAAATTGCAGTTATCTTTTTGCTTTAGCTGAATGGTGTAAAGGTTTATAACAGAGACCTGCCTTCAAATCTCATTTGTATCTGGCTTTGTGCCTCTTCTAGACCAAAGAAGATATGTGTATTGTGGAACATATGCTGGAAAATTTAAAAAATTAAATTAAATTCTGAGTTAGTATATCTTCGTAAATTATCCTCATTACCAAAGTTGACTTGTCTGATAATCAATCTTTGACTGTTGGAAATAACCGAAGAAGGAAAGTGAATTAATAATTAGTACGTGGCAGTGTGGCACTCAGAAAGTGTATAACTCACCATCCTTAAGAAGAAATGGTATGAGTGTTTTAGCAAGTCTGTGGTCATCTGATTAATTTCTTAGACATCTAGTATTTATTTATCTTCTTTACTGAGTTGCAGTCTTGTGGCTTTTATACACGCTTTGTGTATATGTGATTCTACTACTTTCTGCTTACCTGACTTTGGTGTATCTATTCTCAGATGGGCTTACATCCAGGTAATCTTGTACGATTTGCGATCAATGATGGAGGGTTGATTTTTGTGGATGGAAAACTTGATAAGGCTGATTTATTGTATCAAGACAAGCCCAACCGGGCACGTACTTTTGCTGATAGTTACTCCAAGGTAAGTTGGAAGAAACTAATGTTATGGTGCATCATGGCAATATTTTACTCCCTCATGCTTGGGGTATGAGGATTTGAACCCAGTACATTCCCTAGGTAGATTGAGCTCCCGATCATTGGGCCAACCTTGTTCCTCATGTTTTACTCCCTCGGTCCCAATAGAATTACCCCATTTTCCTTTTTAGTGTGTCCCATTTAATTTGCAGCATCTCCTTATTTGGTAAGTTTTTGGACTCTTATCACATAAATGCCCTTGCTTTTGGTAGTGTTGAGGTTAGTCTCAAATAAATGTGAACAACTTGCATGTAGGATTTTTTTTATTGTTCACCCTTTCTTACTCTTTGTCTATGTTACTCAGACTCGATTTTA